>JAQGBT010000739.1:0-43147 GCA_034698585.1 Disparrhopalites patrizii | reverse complement strand
CTTGAGAATATTGCTAGTCAGATTGAGAATAAACTCCCATATTGTTGACGCTGGGACGAATAGGAGGGAAATGAAGGTTGATAGTCAGGAAAACTTTCTGGTATTTATCATAACAATTTTCAAAATTTATTGACACGTATTAAATCTCATTGAGTATTGGGTCGAATTTCGTATGGGTCACGTATTGAGGCTCATTGCGGGCCTCTCCCGAATCATGAATCAAACTACCAAAAACGATCCAAATAACCAAAATGCGTTATAACTTGTAAGTTATCATTTTAAGCAAGTAATGCTTCAGAGTGCAAGTTAAATTGATATAATCAACTTACTGTTGGTTTTGATTTCCAGCAATACGTACATATATTGACAGTTATTGCGCTACTTTGGAACGAAATCCGAAATTTTCATATTAATTCATCAATCCAATGAATGAAATTTCACCTTTTTTGATGCAACTCAAGATTTGAATCCAATTATTTACGAATCGCGTTTTTGAATTAAATCAAATTTGTAAGTATATATTAAATATGATTCGTCTTTACGCAAATCGCGGTTCAGAATCAAACCGAAAATCGCGATTCAGAATCGAACTGAAAATCGCGATTTAGAATATCGAATCGATTCCATTCCTGTCAGAACGAATAACCGTGGATAATTTGATACAGTTTTACTCTACACTCGTGAATGCGTTCGTAGACGCATCGATAATGCAATATCCAGTCAAATTATTTTTAAATGCAGAAGTGTGTATCAACTATTACATACCTCGAATTTTGAAACCTGACAGCGGAAGAGCTTCTGGCTGGATTTTGTCGTGTAGATCGTAAGGCTTCCGCATATTTATCACGGCTATGTCGAGAAAGCTCACCGACACTGTGTAACTGAAAGTTTTTGCAATTGTTAGTAATGTATCATTTGAATGTGTGGGAAATTGTTTTATTTTCAACCCATCATAAATGTTGTACTTTTCTATCTTTACTTGTAGCCATCGTGCAATTCAGTCGTATTCATCACCGTTCTTCTTTTCGGTGCCCAAGGCTTGTCGGCTTCTGATGACTTATTGTGTTTAAGGGCGATGTAGTGGGTGGCGAAATCTCCGGCTATAACATAAACATAACAATGTCTATACCATTTGTAGTATTATATAGTCTATTAGTAGCATGAAAACGCGCACATGGAAGCGTTTTGTTTTTAGAGTCGACACAGAAAAAACTAAAAGTAGGTATTTTCAACAATAAAATTGGTAATGTGTTAGTGGTTCATACGTGATAATGCTTTGCCAAAGGAAGCATGTATGTACCCGCGCCACCCGCATAATTTCTGCCCAGCACGTCAGATTTTCATGAAATTTGACTTAAAATGAGCTTGGAAAAATTTTACGGGGAGACGTTTGGAAGGAAATTTCGAAATCCGAGATAACCGAAAATCCGGACAATACTTATAATGGATTTTTTTTCTCAATTTTCGCGTCCGTTCGCCAGAAATTGTATTTTTGGTCGTTAATACCCGATCTTTGCCACAGTTGGCGAACCGACGCGAACACTGAGAAAATAAACAAAATTAGATCTAGACAATTTAGTTTAACTTGTTCTCGCCGAGTTTCATAAAAATCAAATTATTTGCGGCCGAACGCGAGCCTAAACGGCGAAAAAAACAAGGTTTTTGGCGATTTTCCGACGAACCGAGATCAAAATCCGGAAAATTAAGAAATTGGATCTAGACCATTCATCAACTGACGAAGTTTGGCCGAAAAATTCCGACATCGTTTTTTCACTGGAGAATTGGAATTTAGCTACTTGAAACGGTTTTCGCTTTATACGGTGGGAGAAAATGCTCCCCTCAAAAACTTTCACCACTTGTTAACGTAGAAATTGTTGTTCTCTATAGCCTTTTTTCGCTATAACGGGAAACATTTACTGAGTTGAGGGGAACCACAATGAAGAGAATCTACTGTACAAATATATCGACCACTCCAAGACTCAAATTCATTAAAAGTCAATATCAACAACATTCACAATCAATCAATTCACTTTGAAGATCGCGCAATTTGAAATTTGAATTAATTCATTTATTAAAGTATAGTTTTAAATGCTTAATGAAAATGCATGCAGATTCATTACGAGCAGAAATAGAAATACAAGCAATTTGTGCACGTATTTTGCGCCAATTCTCTAACGCATGCGCATAAGCAGACCCATTTGCTCCGTCAAATTTTCATTAAACCTATGCATTTAAAGGCGAACAGACTCCGTCAAATGAGCTTTTTGAGCTCCATTTTGAGTATTCTGTGCTAGTTAAGTAACAATTTGTGTAAGAGATTGACGCTCGCAGTTTACGGAAGAGTTTAATTTTACATATTATACATCTAAATACTTTTTCAAGAGTTTGGTTGAACATGAACGGAGAACCTTTAATTAAAACACTTTGAATATACCACAAATCAAAATCTGTTAAAGCTTAAATAAATCAATATAGAGATATAGACCAACATCAATCAAAGGTAGTCATTTGCTAAAATCATGCCTAGGAAAATAATGTAAAACAGATTTGGTTGGCAGCTTGTTTTTTTTTACTGCAATGACGCTGCATTTAACTACAACTGGGAGGATAGAACTAATGGCCTTTGACGTCACCCGTTTAACAATATAATACATAAAGCATTCATTCAGAATGACGCAAAAGTGTTTGGACTCATATCCGATGAAAATAAGAATTAAATGGGTCTGCGCAGAGTTTAATCAATCACTATATAATCGTTTTGGATGGCAGTGCCGGTGCCACATAATTTGATTTTCGCCGCCACTACCAAGCTTTGGTAAATGTCCCGGACAGCACGATGAGCTTCCCGGAAGGAAATACGATCGGCGGGATTTTTCTTCCAGCACCGCAGCATGATGTCGTAGCTGAAATGAACGGACATTGATCAAGTGCAATTCAATTTTAATTGATATTTTGACCAGTGAAATTGCTTGCTTACGTGGCCACGTCGGCAAAAGGTGGCATGGGACATCGCATTCCTCTCTTAAGACTATCCACGAATTGCATCGTCCACCTCACCCCCTGATAAGGATTTTGTGCCAAGGAATAGATTTCCCACAGCAAGATTCCGTAAGCCCAGACGTCACTTTTCTCCGAGAAGGTCATTTCCTCGAGGGATTCTATGGCCATCCATTTCCAGGGCAAGGGACACTAAACATATTTAAAAATGGAGTTTCTAGCTGGATTTATTAATATATTAAAATAGAGGGCAAATCAAACCATGGGAAAAACTAGCTCTTACCTCGGAGTTTTTTTTCTTCACGTAAATTGGTTCCGCTTGAATCCGGGCGAGCCCAAAGTCCGCGATTTTGGACTCTAAATTGTCATTCAGGAGAATATTTCGGGCTGCTAAATCCCCGTGAATAACCTGTGAATTTAGGTGCACGAATATTATTTTTAAATCCCACATGCATCTTCTGGACAAATGCGTGTATAATTCAGATTGTAGAAAAGTTTTCTTCGAAGCCTCACGTTTTTGGCCGCCAAGAATTCCATACCATCCGCGATCTCCGTGGCCCATTTATACATTTGCATTTTAAGTTCTCGGGAGCTTTGGGTGTCCCTAAAATTCACCGGACAGCAACACACATAACATGGTGAAATCTTTAAAAATACATAATAAACGTTGGCTTATTAAGTATATGCTATAGCTTACGATAGCAGTGTCCAGTCGATATTTTCGTAATTATAATCGAAATTTCTCCGACGCTCAGCAAGAAACTTTTGGAGGTTTCCCCTGGAGCAGAATTCAATTGCCACGAAAACTTCGCCTGTTTACAAGCAAAATGATTTGTGTTCATTTAACACAAAAAAACACAATATAAAAAAGAAGCTAAAGTCTACGGAGCACTATGGAGCACTGACGCTGGTTAAGATTTTGAGTGCATGCGCCCATCAGTCTAATGACGTGGGGATGTCCTTCCGCCGTGAGGAAGGCCAAGATTTTTAACTCGGACAACAACGCTTTGAGATAGACGATGTCCACGTCTTTTGGCACAGTTTTGACAGCGGCTGTCGTGCTCTTCTCGCTTGACTTGATGGAATTGAGTGTTCCCTTAAAGACCATGCCGAAAGCGCCTTTGTCCAGGAAATCCTCGGGTTCTACGTCACACAGCAATTATTCAATACATTCATACATTCTACATGTGTTTTTACATTTTTGAAAAAATCCTCTTAATTCCAGTTTATTCCAATTGTTAGCTGGAACAACAGGGAAAGCGACCGAAGGGATTTTTTTTTAGAAATTAAAGCGTTTATAATAATAAAACATTTTTATACTAAAGTATCTCCTTGTATAACCTAAATTCTACCGAGGCTGGCGTAAAAATGTTTCCAGAAAAAAAGTGTGTACAAAATTATGTTAGAGCATAAAAAGTCAGTCCTAATTTTGTACTGTATATAAGTCGCTTGCGATCGATTTCAAAATCCGAATTGTACGGCTGTTGCAAGATTGAGAGCTGGTCATTCGGAGAGCCGATGGTGAAATCTTGGATCTCCGTCTCCGTCAACTTCCTCAATGCTTGTCTCTGAAGGATATTTTTCCGCAAGAGTGTGACGAGGCAAATGGTAAGAATCAGGAGAAGTGTCAGGCCCACCACGATGGAGGCACTGATAATTGCAATTGTCTTTGCATCTGCAAAATTATATGCATATAACACAGTCATCGTGAAAAATAATAATCTGGAAGGTACAAGTTCCCATAAATTGTACACATCTTCAAGGAATTATGTAATATAATATCATAACGAGAGCCATTCAAATACGGTCACCCTCACCTCTGACCTTTAGCTGAATGTCAAAGTATGCTTCAGAAGCAAAATTCTCAACCCAGCAAGTGTAAGTTCCTTCCATGGTCCGGTCCACTTCCGGGAAGCTTAATGGGCTTACAATATCCGTCATGTTTTGAGACGAAAAGGATTCCGATTTCAGCGTCTTTAATAGCACATTTTGGCTTTAATATACTTGTGAAGCATTTACTCAAATTTTGGGTTACGAGGCTTACTTTGTTCTTGAATATCCATGACACCCTTGAAATTGGTTGTCCAGTCACGTGACAGAACAGCGTTTTATCCCGGTCACCCAAATCCCAAGTTACTTCTTCCGGGCCCGTAATTATCAATGGCTGCGGCTCTGTAAATATTGATAATCCCACAAATTATACATACGTATACATACGGCTTTTGATACTGAAGGTAAATCCTGTAATATCGTTTTATTTGCATTTCCCTAAAGACCTGACCTAAAGCCTCCACAGCGACGGATGTGTTAATCCACTCCGAGGTGTTCCACACAGGGCCAAAGCAATACACAGCTTCAGTTGTATCCTTCACAAGGATTAACTTTTGAACAAGATGAGCGTTGTATTTTTCCACGTATCTCGCTTTTGACGTGTCCCATGTGATATCTGCCAGGGACAAAATTATATCACAAAATTAGACCCTCCACATTGCCCACTCTCATTATAAAGGTATACTGTATGTGCACAAATAATATTATTGTTTATTCAAGACCAATGCCAAGTTAGACCTTAATAATTCAATTAATTATATCAATGTAGATTTGTCAAAATGTTTTCGTTAAAACAGGAATACCAGTGTGCTATTATATAGCTCAGGTGGTGCTACTATGGAGGAAAGATTAATAATAATTAATAACGGGTTATGTGAGGCTGGCTTGAATGGTATTAGAGAAAGATATTATGGTTAAAGGGAGAGAAATTTGGTCCGGGGAAGAAACAGCTCAACTGTTATAGGCAAAATGTTGTTATATATGTACATATGTATACATACGAGTATGTATGTATAGAAAGTGCTTTGACAGAACGAGCCGTTTACATTATAAAGCTTCCGGGTAACCCGAACAAGCAAACAATTGTTCTTTAAGGAGAAATTTGTTCATTACGAAAAAATTTACTGTTTAAGCAAAAATTTGTTCATTAGGAAAAAATTTACTGTTTAAGGAGAAATTTGTTCATTAGGAATAAATTTGTCCTTTAAGGAGAAAGGTCTTTAAGAAAAAAATTGTGCTTTAAGGAAAAAATTTTTTAAGAAAAAATTTGTGCTTAAGGAGAAAATTCTTTAAGAACAAATTTGTGATTTAAGGAGAAAGTTCTCTCAGGTGAAATTTGTTCCCTCACGAGAAATTTGGCTGTATATAATATAGCAATTTGTTCTTTAATCCGTATGTCCGTCTAATAGAGAAATTGGTTCTTTAAGGAGAAATTTGACGTTAGAATGGAGAAATTTGTCCTTATAATGTAGAAATTTGTCCTTATAATGTAGAAATTTGTCCTTATAATGTAGAAATTTGTCCTTATAAAGTAGAAATTTGTCCTTATAAAGTGGAAATTTGTCATTTCAATTAAATTAAATTGCTCGTATCCAACCATCCTTATGATGGATGAGACCAAGTTCAGAGTCCAATTCGGCCACGAATCCCCCGTGGGAAAAGTAGGTGAGAGAGAAAAGACATTCTACAAGCAAATGATTCCCCAGGAATTCCTTGGTTGTATTGGACAAATTTATCCGGATCATAGCTTCCGGATTAATTTCGTTCCAATTAAAATCTGATAGGAAAAAACCACACATTATTAAATTAAGAAAACAAGAAAAAAGTAATTTAGATCAGCTACTATATAGAATTGAATAAATGTGTATACATATTACATATATGCAAATTTACATATTTCTGGGTAGCCATTTCTCTCTTCACTCTCCCGTGAAATGGAGAACATGACCTTGGCTAGCACATTTTTGACTGTGGAGGTCATATTTCCTTCACAAGTTATCCCGTGGCTTTGACGCGAGGTCAGGTTTTTCAATGTGGGATCTACCCCTATTTCGCCTGGGAGTGGATCAGGATTTATAATAGGAGGGCAGTCGATGGTGATATTCGTTGAATTTATCATGCAGGACGCATGCTGAAATAGAACCAAAAGCGTCGTTTTTTTCTAAATTCAAACTATTCCTCTCTGTTTGTTTCAAAGCAGATGAAGCAAACCTATCATGTATAATTATTTATGAGATCTTATAACGCATAAATTTGTATATACCTGAAGGTCAGCCGTTCGTTTTAAATTGGCCAGAGACATTCCCGTGATTTCAACGTCCCGAAGCATTAACCCAAACGCCCGACCTGGCGTGTTCTTCTTGCAACACATGGCCCAAGATGTGCTTATATTCCCGTAATAAAATACAGCTTTGCAGTGGGGCTTTAAGCTATCATCGGGGATGGTCTCTTCCGAATCCAATATAGCTTCTGTTATATTGTCGCCTGCAATTCAAATTTTTATTTTAAAAAAAGGTAACGCTTAACATTGTGGCCACAATTTTGCAGCGTTTTTTTTTCAATTTTATTTCTTCCGCTGTGGTTTAAATAAGGAATTTTGAAGAAAGGATTCTAACATGTAGCGTTTTAAGCTATAACCAAATAATATTTTTTGAATTTCTCCTCTCACTGATTTTATGTTATGATTTTTTTTTAAACATACTACAGTTCACAAATGTGGCCATGTGCATGTAATTGTGACCAGCCCTGTCTTCAATTGTGGTAAACATTTATAATTATGAAAAAATATTACTGTAAGTAATTACAGACTTAATATATGTAGGATGATCCTGAAAGTTTGGTTGAATAATTCCGCAATGCCGAGAAAAAGAAATGAAGAAAATTATGTTAATACTTGAATGGCCCCTGAAAAACTGAAATAATTTTGATTTTATAATTTAAAATGAATTTGCTGGCCATTATTAATGAATAATATGGGGAGGCACTAGTTTTCTTAATTTTACATCCATTTCTTTCATTACGCGTAGTTCTTGATTAAATTGATGGGTGGCCACAATTACCCAGTTAGCTACAATTACAAGCTTTATAATATAAATTAGCCGGAAAAATATTTTTAAATTATTTTAAAATTATTTTTATTGTTATTTATTTAATTTATTATTATTATCCATATCCATACCTCGGAGCTCCGGTAAATTCAAGGGCTCCTCCCACCGAACTTGGGTCATCCGTCCATTCTCCACGGGTTTGGACAAGAACAGCCGACGCACACAGGGATTCGCCGCGGATTCACAACTAAAAATCTGCGTCCTTACCTGCGACTTGTAGAAAAAGACGAGATGGGAACTATAGTTGAAGGTGGAGGCATTTCGGAAGTCCCGGTATTGCCTCACATTGTACACTTCAGGACCTTGAGCCACGTTCGCTATATTCTTGTCAGCAAAAATATTTCCAAAAATACATTAATAGCTAAAAAAAAAATACATTTAAATTGTAAATTATAGACTGTAAAAAACATACGTACCTTCTGATCATTAAACACCCATTGAACGGGAAAATCCGCGTAGCATATCAAAGTTACGGCAGCTTCAATGGAGGCCAAAAATGTGTAGCCCAAATGATTCCCACCATCATGATCTTTTACTTGGGTATAAACGGTCGCCTTGGGTGTGATCCGTGTCTCCCCGGGGATTTCCTCACACCATTGAATCCCATGGGGTAAAATCTTTCCACATACAATGGGGAGGAATACTAGAAGGGATAATCAATTACTTGTAATTTCAGGGATATGTTAATTACTTGCTTTTCCAGTAATAACTAAAATATTTAATTACTTTCAAAATGGTCGTAAGTCGTAAATAATAAATCCTCCAGTTAACTATCAGCACCTTATTTTGAAATTATAATTAAATTTGATAAATAATTTCCTGCTTTTTCTAATTAATAATTACTTTGTTTTAATTATTTCTAATATTGTACGAGTATTAATTGCAATTAGTATTATTAATTACAATTTATTTCAATTTACGAGCAATGATAATATACCAATAAGTTATAATTTGTAAAACTAACAATTATCGGGTTTACTCAGCAAAAAATATTTTGCATACTATAGAATATTATAGTAACACAGCTATAGCATATATAGTTATATGTAGCTATGTATATGGCGAAAATTTCCAGATTTGAAATATTAGTCACACTCTTTTTGTCAAAAAATTGATATAGATTATTGAATTATTAGAATTATTAATTATTAGAATTATTAATTATAGAATTATTAATTATAGAATTATTAATTATAGAATTATTAATTATAGAATTATTAATTATAGAATTATTAATTATTAGAACTATTAATTACAGAATTATTAATTATAGAACTATTAATTATTAGAATTATTAATTATAGAATTATTAATTATAGAACTATTAATTATTAGAATTATTAATTATAGAATTATTAATTATATAACTATTAATTATTAGAATTATTAATTATAGAATTATTAGAACTATTAATTGATTATTAGAATTGATATAGATTATTAGTAATTAGTAATTACATTTTTCCTTCCTTTATTCGAATGAAATTTCGTCCTTAAAAAGATGGATGTATGTACATGTGTAGAATTATAATTACTAATTATTTGTTAAAATTAAGCATTTATAATTACAGGAACTTAACTAGTAATTAAAATTGTAATTATTACCTAAGTAATTAATTACTGCATATCTCGGCGTAATTTTTTGTCCTCTTAGCCGGTGCAAAATTTCTGAACCGTCCTCCTTCACCATGCTGTCAGCACTGTGAATACCAGATCGTAGTAATGTACACAATATGAGCTGGCACTATTAATTTTCTTTTTAATTGGTTTTTCCGGACAGAGAACCAAAAACGAAGCGAATGTACGATGTCGGATGCACATGGACTTCTGCCGGTTTTATTAGTCGTCCAAGCAACGTCGATCCACGACTGGGCACCAATGTCGTCACACCTTAGGTTGTTTTTAGTGCGTAGTACTGTCAATTAATTGTATCGTATGTTTTAAATAAACGAAACCCCACTGTTCTGCCGACGAAATGTTATTTAGCTTGATTGAGCTGATTAAAATTTCTCAACTGATTGCAGTCTGGGCAGAAGAGTCGGTTTCCTTTTATTTGAAACATACTGCATATAATTTAACGGGTTTGCTTTTTTCCGACAACATTTGGTCATTTTCATCTTGTCGATTTACGGGTAGTCAGTATAAGTATTAGCTGCAGTTGGTAGTTGGTGCTTATGCCAAGTGACAAGAAAAAAAATTATTGTCAATTATACAAAAGATTCATCTCGCAATATGCTTGAAATTAGAGTTGTGCTTTTGGTTTATTCGTTGGCCAAAACCCGAATCCCGGCCCAATGCTCACCGGGTTTTGTCAGACTTACACATCTTTGGCCTTTGTTTGGTCAATTATTCTTGGTTGTAAAAAAAAACAAGGAGATTGGAGTTGACAACAGTCTGTTTCCTCAAAATCTTCTGAACCCGGCCATTTAAAATTTTGCCGGGCTAGTCTGGAGATTGATGTTTTCATTTTCTACAAAATCACCACTGCGAATTAAAAAAGTAGAGGCCATATGCAATTTCAAAATATGAACATACAGAAATTCCTCATGTTAAGCCTATGGTAAAATTTGTGAGGAAATAAATGTCTTGTATCAGTATACGTGGAGTCTCTCTATAACAGCATCCAGGGGAACCCAAAATTTTGCCGTTGTAAAAGGAATGCTGTTATAGAGAACACAATTATTAAGTATTCTATGTACAGGGTGCTGCGAATTTCATGACGTTATTGAGAACATGCTGTTATAAGGGGTGCTGTTATGAAGAGACTCCACAGTAGTATGTATAAATTTGGCCATTTGGCTCAGACTTGACCTGTCATTTAATCTGTACTCTGCCGGATGACAAAACTGTTATCTTTGATAGTGTTGATTGTACAAGGAAGAAAAATAAATAAAATACATGATTGCTATCCCAATCCCAATGATTCGGGAGCGACCAGGAACATAAGTAAAAAAAAAAAAAAAGAAAAAAAAGTGGACGAAGATTAAGATAGGATATCCGGGGATTGTCAACAGTTGCTCAGCTTTTTCCCGTCACGAATTGCGTTTTAGTTTGTTTCATTACACACATTAAAATCTATAATATCATATCAGCCTGAAGCAAATTTCCACTGTAGTAAACATAGGAGGCACACAAAGCTGGGATGGAAATAATTCAATATGACGACATTATTTGCCGTCCAAAAAAATATACCATCAAAACCCCCGCAATTCTGCATTTCGCAAATTCAACCTTGCTTATTTGATAGGTGTTGCAAAATGTCTTGAATGTCTTTGGAAGAACAACATAGTTTGGTAGGGCAAAATAATCCTGATTTTGGTCATACTGAGTATGCGAAAAACTTCCTTTTTATTTATAATCACCTGCCGTGGTATTTTCTCTATTTATTTGCCTTTACTGACTATTATGTAGGTAATGCCGTCGGCCCTTTACCTTTTAGTCTGCATTACTCTATTAGTCTGCATTGATTATTGACTCGACGAAGTTTCCCGAGAACAAAGCTTATGCACACAGGACCGTTTCCTGATGGTCACAAAATTAGAGGTACATAATTCATGAATTAAAACTCTTTAGTTTTACTGTCGCCTTGGAACCACATACAAAACATTTAATTTCCTCTCAATTCCATTACCTCCCTCTGGCTCTTTCTGGAATAGGCATGAGCATACCTGGAACGATTCGGTATCAGTTCGTTTTCGTTTTTAAAGCTCCAAACTTTAGTTTTACTTTGTGCTTATTCTGTGCAGAATAAACTCTATGTTCTCATTTTAAAATCAAAGAGTTGGGATTCAAATAATCCGGTACTAATATTTTTTTTTAAATAAAACCTAAACCGCAAAAGGTGAGAATGTTAAACTGACAGAATGTTTAAAACATAAAGGTTTTTCAGGTACAAATAGGCAGAGGTATGCAGTAATTAATGACTTAAGTAATAATTATAATTTTAATTACTAATTACTAGTTACTATCCTGTAATAAATTATAATTACATACTTAATTTTAACAAAGCATTATATTTAGTTTCTCTATAGCAACATTGAAGGGAGGGAAAAAAATATTGTCACTGAGAAATGTTGTTATAGAGAACATAAAATATGTACCTTACATGTACGTAGAGCGGAAAAAATAATGTTTTTATAAAGAAATGTTGTTATAAAGAGACTTGTTATAGAGAGACTTCACTGTAGCTGTGCTATTAATATTCTATAATTATATACAATATTCTTTGTTGAACAAATCTGCAAATTGTAGGTTTTATAAGTTATAACTTATTGGTGTATTGTCTTTGCTGGTAAATTGAAATAAATTGTAATTAATAATTGCAATTGACACTCGTACAATATTAATAGCATTTAAAACAAAGTATTTATTAATTATTAAAAACAGGAAATTAGTTAACTTTAATTACAATTTCAAAAAACGATGCTGGTAGTTAACTGAAGGATTTATTATTTTAGTCATTACCAGAAAATCCAATAATTAACATATTACTGCAAATAAGAAATAGGTTTAGAAAGTATGGCATAATGTGTCCCAATTAATATATTAGCGGGTCGACGAAATCAAAAATGCTGTATTTGGAAGATGTTCGTCGTTGCGTAAGATTTTTTCGTATCATCAACCTCTTCGGGCTTCTCCCGCTGGATGTGAATTATGATGAAGGAAATATATCTGTTACGGCCGCAGAGTGCACAATTGTCGTGTAAAATCTTCTACAGTACCATTGGGTGGTATGTGGGACCTTATAGTGTGAGACAGTGTATGGGGAAGACCTTTCAAAAGTTTTCGAATTTTATCCTCAGGCAGCATGTGCGGATTCATGCGACGAAAGTAGGCCATCTTACATAGGATAATCCAAGGGATCGTCTTTCCCCAGTTCAAAAACGCGAGCCTTATTAAGGGACTTGGCTTTTAATCGATGGTCAGTATCAGGGAATACTCGTGAAAAGGCTTCCTGAAAATTGTCGTAACGAGCGTTGTAATTTGCAACGAGAAGACCCTCTGTGTAACAAGGTGATGTAAATGACCACCAATTTTCTGCCGGACCTGTGAGAAGTCGATGCATGTTCCGAGGTTTCCAATGAGAGTTAAGCTTGTAGTGAGTGGAGTACTCATCAAGAGTCTCCAACCACTTTGCCGAAGAAGTCTTACCATCATATTTCGGGATATCGGACAAAATTTGGGACAAGGCGAAATGCTGGACATTAGCTATGGTGGCAATTCATTGAAAAGAACCAAATAATTGAATAAGATGAAGGTTGAATTGAATAGGAGGAATTAAAACCAATAGAAATCCTTGGGGCAATGGAATTACTTGGCAAATGAGAGGTGGTTCACGGCGTACTCACACAACAGTAAAATTAATGAAAGAATAAGTAATGAATAAAGAGAGAAATAAGCACAAAATATTGAATTAAACAAAATAAGAAAACACACCATAAATAAAATCCACGAATTGTAAAAGGCAGGACAAAACTATCACGCAAGGCAGTGCAGCAATACGTAGTTACTGTAAAGGATTGGACAAATCAATTTTTTTTGCAATCATAAAAGTACAAAGAAAAAACAAATCATCTAGTAATTTATCTAGTCATGACATCCGTCATCCATTTAGTCAATAGGTTAAGAAATCTGAACCAACGATCATAACAACAATAGTCATACTGAAAGTCAATCATGTGCAAAACTGAAAACTTCGTCGCGCAATAACGTACTCACAGATGAAGAATAATAGAAAATGGTAACTATGGTGATTTTAACAAATAAAAAATACACATCGTGAAGAAAAATTGAAACAGATTACTGGCTACAACAAAAAAAACGGTGATATTAAATATAAGTATAACAAGAACAATAAAATGAATGATGGATTGTGATAATAGCTGTAAGACAAAATTATGTTTAATACACACAAACTATAGTTTGTGTGTATTAAACATTGTTTAATAAGATTGTATCTTGACTATATAGTCAAGATAAAATCAATGAAAATCTAGTCAACACGACTGGCAGGCAACAGCAACACGAAACAAACAAAATCAAGAGTAAAATCAAATCAACAATCAGGAAAATTGAAGCAAACGAAATAATAATCTGTGATAATAGTTGTAAGAATCGGAAATCGGTTAGTAATTCAAATGCAATGAAAGAAAAGACTGTGATAATAATGTGATAATAATTTTAAGGATTATAAAATCAGAGCAAATAAGAGATAAGGAAATCGTTAGGTATTCACGCGAAGTAATATCGTGAAAACTATGTTGACATTTAGAAAATTGGAGAGCATAAATTGTGATAAGAATCTGTGATATTAGTTTGTAAGTTATCAAATCAAATAAAATTTCAGATGTAAAAAAAATTACGAGAAGATGTGAGAGGAATTTCGCAGGACTTCAGGATCAGACTGGCGCCTTGGAAGGTGACGTAGCCAGATTTATGGTAGATTTAGGAGTATAATTAGTAATAGCAGTAATAAGTAGTTAGTAATAGTTAGAAATAGGCACAAGTTAGTTAGAAATACGCACAAGTAAGTTAGAAACAAGCACGAGTATAGTAATTCAGGTAAAAGCAGGCAGATTTTATTACGGAAAATGAGAAAAGGGAGACGGGAACCAACTCAACGGGCACAAGATCTACCCGTGAGCGGTGCAAAGACCCGAATGAGGAGGAGAGAATCCTCCAAGTCCGAGCTAGGTCGGCTCACAATCATTGAACAATGGCCCAATGGATTAAATTTAATAAAAACAACTAAGATGCCATAGTGACGAAAGCAAATGAGACATTTGCTTACAGTATGTACTTTACATGTACGAAAGGCGGAAAAAATAACGTTGTCATACAGAAATGTTGTTATAATTATAAAGAGACTTGTTATATAGAGACCTCACTGTACCCACACTTTTCGCCAAATCTAGCCTACATACACTAGTAATGACCTTCGACGTGTAGAAATAATATGTTCATTCAGATTTCAGCAATGTTTGTTTTTAATCAAAACCGATGAAATTATAAGAATTGAAGCCCGCATCGGGGCAATTTAATCAATCAGTATATAGTGATTTTCGCAGGCCGTGCCAGCGCCACATAGTTTAGTTTTTTCCGCCATCACCAGAGTTTGGTAATTGTCCAGAATAGCACGATGAGCTTCCTGGAAGGAAATTCGATCAGCGGGGTTTTTCTTCCAGCACCGCAACATGATATCGTAGCTGAAATGAACACAAAATTGATCAATCATAATCTCTGAGATTATTAAGATAATCTAAATAATAATTAATTAATAATAAGATCATCTATAAGGTAATAGCTTTCTTACGTGGCCATGTCGGCAAAAGGTGGCATGGGACATCTCATTCCTCTCTTAAGACTTTCCACGAATTGCATCGTCCACCTCACCCCTGGATAAGGATTTTGCGCCAGAGAATAGATTTCCCACAGCAAGATTCCGTAAGCCCAGACGTCACTTTTCTCGGAGAAGGTCATTTCCTCGAGGGATTCTATGGCCATCCATTTCCAGGGCAAGGGACACTCCACATATTTAAAAATGGAGCATCTGGATCTATTAATCTATTAAAATATAGGGCGAACCAAATCATGAGAAAGACTATAGTCCTTACCTCGGAGTTTTTTTTCTTCACATAAATTGGCTCCGCCTGAATCCGGGCGAGTCCGAAATCCGCGATTTTGGACTCTAAATTGTCATTCAGGAGAATATTTCGGGCTGCTAAATCCCCGTGAATAACCTGTGAATTTAGGTATACACGAATATTATTTTTAAATCCCACATGCATCTTCTAGACAAGTTCTTGTATAATTCAGATGGTAGGAAATTTTTCGACAAAGTCTCACCTTTTTGGCCGCCAAGAATTCCATCCCATCAGCAATTTCTGTTGCCCATTTAAACATTTGTAACTTAAGTTGTTGGGAGTTTCGAGTGTCCCTGAAATACCATCCGACAACATTATATTAGTATTTTACATACTGAATATATGTATCTATAAATATCTCTCACAGATGTTTGCACATTAGCTTACGATAGCTGTGTCCAGTCAATATTTTCGTAATTATTATCCAACTTTCTCCGATACTGAGCAAGATACTTCTGGAGGTTTCCCTTCGAGCAGAATTCAATGGCCACGAAAACCTCTCCTGTATACAAGCAAAATTATTGTTGTTAATTAAATGCAGAAAAACACAGGATAAAAAAGAAACTAAAAAATGGAACACTGACGTTGGTTAAGATTTTGAGTGCAAGCTCCCATCAGTTTAATGACATGAGGATGACCTTCCGCCGTGACGAATGCCAAAATTTTGAGCTCAGACAATAACGCTTTCAGATAGACTATGTCCACGTCTTTTGGCACAGTTTTTACAGCTACTGTCGTGCTCTTCTCGTTCGATTCCATTGCCTTGACTGTTCCCTTAAAGACCATGCCGAACGCTCCCTTGTCCAGGAAATCCTCGGGTTCTACGTCACAAAGAAATTATTTTAATACATTCCTCGATGATAGACATTTTTTATAAAAATCTATTGAATTCTACGGAAATTCCATGTAAATATCTTGAATTCTATTTATAGTCAGTTTATTCTACAGCAACGCTGCGGAAACAACCCAAATGTTTTGTTAGAAAGTAAAATGCCTAGTTGTTGCAAAATATTTAGTTATTTAGGTAATCATTTGTATATATAACATAACTAATATCAGAAGGAAAACATGGTTATAAAGCGTTTTAGTATAAAATATTAGCCGTAATATGGTACTATAAATAAGTCGCTTGGGATCGATCTCAAATTCCGAGTTGTACGGCTGTTGTAAGGCAGACAGCAAGTCGTTAGGCGAGCCTCTGGTGAAATCTTCAATCTCCCTCTCCGTCAACTTTCTCAGTGCTTGTCTCTGAAGGACATTTTTCCGCCAGAGCGAGACGAGGCATATGGTAAGAATGAGGAGAAGTGCCAGAACAACGGCCGTTGAGGCACTGATAAATGCAATTGCCTTGGCATCTGAAATTTTTTAAATTAAGTACATAAATTCCCAAAACTTATACGAATACTAATAGGACCACATCTCAGCAAATAACTCGGATTATTCCCACATCACCATGAACATTAATTTGGAGCGGATCCTACTTTTCAATGTATTTTGCCAGTCTTAACTGAATCAAAAGACGATTATTGAAATCGGAATTGTATAATTCATGAGCTTCAATTGTGAATTAGATTTCGAATATGTACACTGGTGGTAGTATGGACTTGATTAAACGAATTTAATTCCAAGTCAACTTGACTTGACTCAACTTAACTTGACTGAGTTCGAATTTTGTCTGAAAACCGACGTGCAAACTCATCTTCAAGTACAGATATTTTACGATTACAAGTTTGAAATGAAAATAAGTAAATGGCTCAAAGCCAAGAGAGAGAGAAAGAGAAAGAGAGTAAAATATTATACTTAATTCATTAGCCACAATTACAATAGTATTGTAACAGTAAGTAAGCGTGACTCAAATACCCTCTATAACGGTTCCGCTTAAATTTTCCCAGTTATAACGAAAAACCGTAATAGAAAGCAGGAATTTCTTTGTTATCAATTGGAGAACGTTTTTGAGCGGAGAATTTTCTGCCACTATTACGGAGAGAAAGCCGTTATAAGGGAGTCCGTTATAGAGTCGACTGTATGGGCATGCTCACCTCTGACCTTGACCTGTATGTCCAAAAATTTGTCAGAAGCAAAATTCTGAGCCCAGCAAGTGTAAGAGCCCTCCATGGACCTGTCCACTTCCGGGAAATTTAGTGTGCTCACGGTTTCCGTCATGTTTAGAGACGAAAAGGATTCTGTTTTCAACGTCTTTAATAATACATTTTAATTGGATTTAGTTTTTATACTAATGAAACACTTGTATACCAATAATGGGTCATAGTTATTACATACTTTGTTCTTGAATCTCCATGATACTCTTGAAATTGGCAGCCCAGTGACGTGGCAGGACAGCGTTTTATTCCACTCGCCCAAATTCCAGTTTACTTGTTCAGGACCGGTAATTGTCATTGGCTTTGGCTCTATATAAATATGGACATCCTTACAAATTATACATACCTTTGAAATTATGAACCTTTGACGGTTCAGGCAAATGGTGTATTTTCGTTTTACAGTCAATTCTCTCTATAACGGGCCTCCTTATAACGGTTTTCGTACTATAACGGTCTTCACAAAGCCGCCCGAGACCATTTCAATGCTAAAATCTTCCTCTATAACGGTTATTTTATATAACCGTTTTTTCGTTATACCGGGGAAGCTCTGAATCCCCGACCAATAAATGTCTTTTGCTATAACGGTTTTAGGCCACGCCCACCCATGCTATACCTGTTTTTTCAAATTTCTGAATCCCCGTCATTAATTTCTTTTTGCTATAACGGTTTTAGGCCACGCTCTCACACTCTATGCGGGTTTTTCGGTAACTTCCCCTGCCATTAAAACAGTTTTTAACAGTTTTCTTTATACCAGTTATTCGTTATGTTTTTCTGGCGTTATAACCATTATATGTAGAGAGAATTGACTGTATTGGATTTCCAAAAAGGTCTGACCTAAAGCCACCACAGCGACGGATTTGTTGATCCATTCCGAGGTGTTCCACACAGGACCAAAGCAATACACGGCTTCAGTTGTATTTTTCACAAGAATTGATCTTCGAACTAGATGGGCGCTATATTTTTCGACGTATCTCTTTTTTGACGTGTCCCATGCGATATCTGCGGTTGAAAAAAATGTATTCACAAATTTATATCATCCATATACATATATATGTATATGTAATATCAATATCTATATGCATAAATTCCTTTAAATTAAATTTCCCATATTCCAACCATCCTTATGATGAATGAGACCAATTTCAGAGTCCAATTCGGCCACGAATCCCCCATGGGAAAAATAGGTAAGAGAGAAAAGGCATTCTACAATTAAATTATTTCCCACGAATTCCAATGTGGGGTTGGATAAATTTATTCGGATCATGGCTTCCGGGTTAATGTCCTTCCAATTAAAATCTGGAAACAATGTCAACAAACCCAAATGTTAGGTCAAATACATGCGCATAATAACAGGTATAGCAAATTTTTAAAAGATTAGATTTTGTAATCGTTTGCAAACGTCATTATTTCCCGAATATAACCCCTCAAACCAATATTTCGCATATAATAGTAGCCTATATGCGGGAATTTACTATCGATATAGACTTTTGCTGCAAACATTTCCAGTGCTAGGATGCACTTAAAACTTAAAAGCTACATGCGCAGGACTCGAATTAAAATTTGTTACCCCATATTATTTTGTTTTGTAAATTTTAAACATTTTACCATTCCAAAACTGCCAAACTGGATTATTTTTGCAAAAGCAAGCTCAAAATAAATCAATTAAAAAAGCAGAATATCTAAAAGCATGAATGCATGAGAAGTATAATTTGTTTTGAAAATAAAGCATGATATTGTTGTTTCGACACATTACATATTTCCGGGTATCCACCGTTTTCTTGTGCAATGGAGAACATGACCTTGACCATCACAGTGTTCGCCGTGGATGTCATATTTCCTTCACAGGATATCCCGTAGCTCTTGCGTCGGGACAAAGTTTTCATGGTTGGCTCCAACCTTTCTTCGCCTGCATTAGAATTTATATTGGGAGGACAATCTGCGGTGATATTTCCCGTTGGGATCATGCAGGACGTAGGCTAACATAGAGCCAAAACAAGGTCGTTTTTCAAAGTTCAAACTATGTATATGCAATGTCTTCGAAAAAAGTATAAAAGCTATAGCACTTCTATATATATAGGACATTATATATATAGGCATAATTAAGGCATGTACACATGCGTATACCTGAACGTTAGCATTTCGTCTCAAATTGGCCAGGGACATTCCTGTGATTTCAACGTCCCGAAGAAGTAATCCTAAGGACCAATCCGGAGCGTTTTTCCTACAGCACATCGCCCAAGATTCGGCGGTTTTCCCATAGTAAAATAAAGCTTTGCACTGAGGCTTAAAGCCATCCCTGGCGGTGGACTCGCCTGCATGCGCAATGGCTACTGTGCTATTGGCGCCTAAAAAAAATCATGTTTTTAAACCATAGTACATAGCTGTATTTTTGTAGTGTATACATATGTATGCATATGTGTATTCTATATCTATGCATATATCTTCTGGAATACAAAAATAGAATTATTATGACGAAAATCCGCCGAAATTCTTTGTATCACAGAATTTTTCTTACTAATTTAATTTCGTCTAAAAATATGCCTGCTTAAAAGCTATTTTCAACTAAATGCACAGACTCACAGATACAAGCGGGACTAAAATGCAGTCAAAATAATCGGGAAATGAACCTACAAGGATTAATTATTACTGACTACAAGATGGTGGTTATCACACATTAACAATAAAATAAGTTAGATAAGTTAGAAAAACAATCAAAATTCAGAGTTACTACCTTTTACATGTGTCAAAATTGACATGAAATGAAACAGACTTTTTTAAATCTCAGATTCTCAAATTTTCTGGAATTTATATTGCCATTGTGTACGATACGAATCCGCGTATTTAGCCGAAAACAATCCATATAACGGTTCATCGCTTCAACGGGGGAAATTTTTCTGATTTATTGGCAACTGTTATACAGAGTGAGTCTACGTAAATTCAGAAATTGAATCAGAGTAATTACCTTGTAAAAGCTCCGGTAAATTCAATGGCGCCTCCCACCGAACTTGAGTCTTCCTGCCGTTCTCCAGGGGTTTCGACAAAAACAGCCGGCGCACACAAGGATTTGTGACGGATTGACAACTAAAAATCTGTGTTTTCACTTGTGTCTTATAGAAGAAGACGAGGAAGGAGCGATAGTAGAAAGTGGAGACATTTCGAAAATCTTTGTATTCCCGCACATTGAAAACTTCCGGACCTTGTGCTACGGTCCCCACGGACTGTCCAGCAAAAATGAAATTGCACAACAATAAAATAAGATTTAAAAATAAAATTTAAAAATATCATTTAAAATGTTATTACGTAATATTAAGTTTTTTTAAATATGATTTAAAATATTTTTTTAAATATGATTTAAAATATTTTTTTTAATATGATTTAAAATATTTTTTGATTTAATATATTTTTTTTAAATATGATTTAAAATATTATTTTTTTAAATATAATTTAAGCGTAGAATGCAAAACAAGCTTACTTTCTCATCATCAAACACCCACTGAACGGGAAAATCCGCGTAGCATTTCAAAGTTATCATGGCTTCATCGGAGGCCAAAAATGTGTAGCCGTATTTACTCTCTCCATAATTTTTTACTTGGGTATAAATGGTCGCTTTTGGCGCAATGCGTTTAACCCCCGAGAGTTCGTCACACCATGAAATTCCATGAGAGAAAGTCTTCCCACAACAAATGGTGAAAACTAAAAGGGAAAATAAATTTATAATAAGTCGTTGTCCCCTTAAAAATTCTAGAGGTTCCTGGTCCACCATGGTCTCACCACTCTGAATAAACTCAGTCAACTGCTGTCGACTCAGAACATATATAAATGCATGATTATATTAATGCCCAATTACAAAAAAAATGCTTTCTAATTGGTTTTTGGTGAAGAAGGAGAAGAAAACGAAACGGCTGTTCCGACGACGTGTTATTCATGCACTTTTTGTGGTTTTAATTATTTTTCACGAAATTTATAGTCTTCCAATTTCAACATCCGTTGACGTGTGCATCGATGTCGTCATCCTTTGAGGTTGTTTTAGTGTGTATACATAATTATCAATTTATACTTATGTATCCCTTATCCCTATATGATTTTATTTATTTCCTCCTACATTTGGTCATTTACATTTTTGCACACAGCATGTCCGTTTAGAAGTAGACATTTAAGCATTAGCTATGTGTAATAGAAATAGCGTCAACTAAAAATAGTGCCAAAATATTTTTTACAGGCAATATATTTTGCTTGAAATCAGCGGTTTGGGCCAATTTGTTGAGGAAAAGCCATTGCAGAGTACAGAAATTTCTGTTAACAATTGGAACAACCTTTTTAGGGGAGTATTTTCTGCCGCCAAGCCACCATTATAGAGACATCCGTTATAAGGGAGCTTGTTGTAGAGAGAAAGTTGACTTTACAAGAATTTTGGCATTCGGATGCCGATGACCCGTTCATTAAATTAAATTAAACCCAATTCATTAAGTTGTAAAATCAAAACAAAAATTAAAGTATTTCAGGAGCCATTCAAATATTGACCTAGAAAGCTTCATTTCTGTTTCATTGTCACAGCCAGCATCCGACGATACACCTTTTCATGTTCTTCTGCATTTGATTTAATATTTCAGATGTTTTTACTTTTTTACCATGAAATTATCCACCGTCGGCAGATTAGAGCCTGAATCTCATACATGCAGAACACAAATCTTGACAATTTTGTACATATATGCAGATGCCTACATGAAATAAATATTGTTTAATGTAGCATCATTATAAACTCATTATGTAAGGCAGTGCGAGAATATTTGACAAAATGGGATCAAAATTTGCGGGTAAAATTGGCGAAAAACAAAGTACATAAAAAACATACAGCGATCCTATTAATGCGTTCATCACAAAAGGATTGAACAGAAGCAGAGACTCCATCGTCGAGATAAAGGGGAAGAAATGACCCGGACCAAAAGTATCAATTAAAAGATTTTTAACAATGCTTGAAACCAAGTTCAACTACGAGTTGGCTGCTGAAATTAAAAGTCTCCATAAAAATACGTCAAGGTAATAAATTTTAAATTCTTTTCTTGCTTCCAATTTTGTTCTATTGAACTTCTACTTTTCTAATGCATTCTGTGGCATTTTATCATTTGTCATTGAGAAACAACATCATTGCTATGAACACAATTGAAATAATTATCCTCCCAAGTTTAAATTGTGACTTCAATTTCGAATTCATCGCCGGGGTATTCGGTCAATTACAGATATGGTAATTTGCCACTTGATTAAACATATTTAAAATTGAAATTACGTCAATTCGAATTCTTAATTGAGTTCAAATTTTCCCAGAAATATTGACTTGTAAATGTAACGTTTGATAAAAAAGGTAACCGATACACAAGGCACTGCCTAATAATAATAATAACAAGTTTTTAGGACTATTTTTTATAATTTAGAATTGCATGCGCATCCAGCAAATTTTTGCGGTCACAAAACTGTTCAACATTTTCTCCCATAAACGTAAATACTTGTCAGCCTATGGGCTAATTGACGTCAATGGTTAAATATGTTATATGTATAGTATGGATGTATGGATGAACCATTTATGTTATGGGAATTATTGCAAAAGGCTAAAAGTGCACATGAGGAAAAATGTGGGTCGCTCATCAGGGCTATTCTCAGGAAGAATTTTGTCATAAATCCTCACTTGCTGGTTTTTTGCATCCGCTTCCGTCCACGTTTTCGAAAACTGGAAATTTCTGCATTATCTCCTAAGCTCAAATGGGAAACATTAAATAAAGACTGATACATTCTAAAAATACATTTTAGTAAATATATTAAATGCAAATATTAAATTGTATTAAAAATAAACATTACATAATTGACAGTAAAATTATTAAATATATTTATCCATATATTAAATTGTATTAAAAATGAACATTACATAATTGACGGTAAAATCCATTCTCGAGTTCTGCTCGAATCCATTTCTAAGCTTTTATATCCGTCTACATATTCCTTCTTCAAAATATTTCTATGTGTAAATTCCGCAAAATCAAATAAATTAAACCCGAAAAGGGCAATAAATAAGTGAAAGTGCGGAATAAATTTTTTATGTCACTCTCGCTTCTTTCTCAGAATCCACAATAAAAGATATATCATAGTGAATAATTTACAATCCGAAATCCAACTTCAATCGATACAGTAAGTAAATTCCAATTCTCCAGCGAAAAACGTGGGGATTTTTCGGCCAAACTTCGTCAGATGATAGCCTCTAGCGGAGGAAATAATTAGCTTTTTATTCCGTCACTCTGTGACCAAACAAAAGCCTATACATGCATATATTAAGGTCATTGCAAATGCATTTTAATTTCAACGTCCATTGAATCATTCAGCTATTACTGTACAAGAAATGAAGAATCTTACTATAATAGTAAAAAAGTAGATCCTATCTACTTCCATGCACAAAATAATCACTATGCGCTCCAATTACTGCAATGTCATAAAAATAAATACAAAAAAAAAAAAATGAAAATTGCAATTTAAAAAATAACAGTTAAACGGACTAAAATAGATTATAATGTGCTCTTCATTAATGGACCATTGTACATGTGTACTGGGCAAGGATGGGACGAGCTGATAACTTTTTTCACCTCCTTTAAATCGATGTGCATCATGTCCCACGAACAACGTAAGGCTTGTGAAATGGTGTTGCCCTCACGTCACTTTTTAATCGACACTTTGGACTATGCTAATAATATTCTTTTCTTGTCATCAAACTTCTCAAATCCTTCACCACGCCATGGCCCATGTCCTGGTCAGTCCGTAGGGAGATAACAAAAAATGTGTAATAATTACACAATATCATTTACATATTTTTATCATTCTATTTCTCTCTTATTTCTGTCCTGAAAAAAAAAAACGTGACCCACATAATTTTTTGACACTGTACATACATTAGTGGGACATGTATTTTAGCACCGACAAGGCTATTAGTGCATGTTCAACTATATACAGTGGAGTCTCTCTATAACAAGTCTCTTTATAACAACATTTCTTTGTAACAACATTAATTTTCCAGTCTTTCGTGAGGTACATATTTTATGTTCTTTATAACAATCTTTCTCTGTAACAATGTATTTCGCCCTTATCTTCAGAGTCGTTATATAGAGATTCCACTATGTATAGTTGGAAAAGCAATAAATAAGAATGAAAATGTTCCGTAAAAAAACATTCCAAAAATCAAGCGTCAAAAGAGGCTCGCAAAAATAGCAACATCAATGCAAAATCAAAATATACATTTGCATTAGAAAATAAATTATTAGCGACACTGTAAACACACGTTTTCTTGTATGTATGAATTTGAAAATTTTTCCCGCCCATGAAGATTGCCTCTCGTCCATTGTTGTGACTGGGAAGGTGATACTTTTTTGTCCAGGACTTTCAATCATACGATAACGCGACAGACGGAGGGAGAAAATGTGTATTTTGGCAATGACAAAATAAAAAAAAACAGCCAGTTATGAACTGCAACTCCAGGCGGAAATTTATCAGTCTGGCACCTGTTTTAGCCCATTCGGTAATTGATTGTCGGCGACATCAAAAGAGAAATACTCGACCGGTCCGATTTTTTTCATGTACTTTTACTTATTCATATATTTCATGCAAAATTATGGAGGGAAAGAGGCAAGTACAGGGCTAATGGACAGTATACAGTGGATTCTCTCTATAACAACACTGAAGGGAAACGGAAAAAATGTAGTTACTGGCAGTTGTTATATAGAACATAAAATGTGTATTTCACATGTACTAAGGACGAAAAAAATAATGTTGCTATATAGAAATGTTTTTATAAAGAGACTTGTTATAGAGAGATTCCACTGTATGAGATTAATTAATGAGCAAATATGAAGACGATTTTATCTATACCGCAATTATATCAATTAACTCAACTAGTGATTCCAATATAACATAATTGTTTTGGCAACGGAAAGCTCCACCAAAAATAGATTCTAATAATTTCCACACACTAATAATTCTAAAAAAAAATTATGTTCTGTGCTCTACATTGCCCTGCAAGTGAAATATCGGATAATACCGAATAGGAACACCGATACGCTGGACGCCTTCTGTCTGTACTGGGACGCCAAATTGTACTTGATGTACAATTAATAATTAGAATGATCATTATTGTTGATTAGCCCATGACAAGAAAATTGAGGGACGGAATGGGAAATCATGTACATCTGTCCAAACATGGTCTAATGGAATAATGGAAATATCAGGCCTGCAAGGAGGAAGAATATATGACAGTCGTGATGGAATCCGGCGTGAAATATTAACGTGGGGAAATGGCATACTCGAGAAAAAAGTGACATTTATTTATTTATTATTGCTATACGCTTATCCTCATTTGAAGAGAAGCCGCATTCATTGAATGCTTTAAATCATACATGTACGGAAAAAAATATATGTATAGGTACATGTCTATAATGTCTATATATAAACATGTAAATACTGAATGCGAGCCACCCTGTACATATTGAATGTGTGTTATTCCCACTAAAATCATTGCCACTTTGCCCTGACGGACTTCCCATAAAAAAAGAATGTGATGCAAATCGTCATAAACATGTCTTCATATTTGTGTTTTACGACCATCACTAAAAAGCTGTGGATTTTAATTTTTTCCCCGTTATTCAGCGTTTTTTCATAATTTTTTATTTGTCCCATTCTCCCCCTCCTGTACATTTGCTCTGGGCATGAAATAAATTATTAATTTTTCTATACCACTGCAAAAAAAAAAGTGATGATATGAGGGATTCCTTGGACTTTTGATGACATTACCATTTGATTTTTCTGCCTCCGTCTCCTCACTTTTATCTATGAAGAAGCCGTATACGAAGGGAAGATTAATCATTTCCTGTCCTTTCTTTCCTTCCCAAGCGTGCTAAAATATTTTTATGGCAAGGCCAAACCAACTGAAAAATTCCACTGTTCTCCATGTGAAACGTAATGAAAGAAGCTTTTCTATGACTTTTTTTTTTCCCTCGCAAAAAATGAGAGTCAAAACCACTGGGAGTTTTTTTTTTCTGCTGGGGTTAGACCACACTTTTTTTCATACTGTTATACAATTTAATTAGTGAAGGGGAAGTAATAGAGAATTGCCTAACCCGACAAACTCCCTGGTATTAAATGGGAAGTTACAATAACTCTCCAAGATTATTATGACGAGGCCTATCAAGTTACCTCGTGTCAGGTCCGTGTCTGAGGAACATGAAATTGGATTAGACGGCTTGTCAACAGGAAAAACAAGGGTTCGGGCCCAAGCTTATGTATTTTGAGGCTATCATTCAGAGGTTATGTAATAGGAGAAGCTCTTTACTTCCACCAAACATCTTCATTTTACGATTCTCGTCACTTCATTCTATAACACAAGGAAGATGCCTCTCTTTTTCTCTTTAGGAAGAAATATAAGAAGTCTCTTTTAACTAGAGAAAAGAGCTGATTGCAAACGTTTTCCTTCAAAAGTCTATACTATTCAAGCAGGGCGAATAAAAGTGGCCAAAAGCTCCTGTTTTCAGAGCTTCCTCAACTTTTTTGTTCCATTCCCCGCCGCTTTCTTAGTGTACTATGTACAGGGTGGCTCGGAAAAATAATTATGTTGACTTTTCATCATCATCATTGAAACGGGGTAGGGCAAGCCAACTACAGTCGACTCTCTCCATAACGGTGGAGCAAAAAGCACCTACATTTAACCGTTATAGAGAATAACCGGTATAAGGAATAATACAAAATCGTTATAGAGAAAAGTATTTAATGGCGGGGGATTCAAAATTAAAGAAAAACGGGTATAGGGAGAGAGATATGGGAAAGGCGTGGCCTGAAACCGTTATAGAGAAGAAGACTAAACGGCGGGGGATTCAAAATGAAAGAAAACCCGTTATGGAGGGAGAAGTATGCGAAGGCGTGGCCTAAAACCGTTATAGGGAAAGGGTCTGAATGGTGGAGGATTCAAAACTTCCCTGTTATGGAGAAAAAACGGTAATAGAGAAAACCGTTAGAGAGAGTGAATTTAGCATAGCAAATCTCTCGGGTGGGTTCCTGAACACCGTTATGGTGCGAAAACTGTTATATAAAGGCCCGTTATAGAGAGAGTTGAGTGTAATGAATTTTATTGCTAAAAAATAATACTTTCACCCCCCCCCCCAAAAAAAATCTAAAATAATCTAAAATCTCTAAAATCTCTAATATAATTATAATTTTTATGAAAGAATTGTGCTTTTTCCAGTCGAAATTGCGCTTTTTATGCTATCAATCTTATCAAGTTTTAGATTTACACAAAGCATGTTGATTTTGAGCCCAAATTGAACACATTTCAGTTCTTTCGTGTGTTTGCTTGCATATCTAGAATAAAACTCGTTCACGGAATTTGTTGAAAATTTGCTGTAGAAAAATTGATACAGAGTGTACATATTCCTATAACGTAGTTATATGTATAATGCAAAGATTTAAAATTTATTTTGAAACAGGCTTATAGTAAATTTAACACTTGTAATCCTGCATTATAAAAATTGTATGTATAGAATCGGATTAGCCAGTAAGATTAGCCAAGATAATGACGATATAAGGACTGATTTTATTGCGATTTGAGAAAAACTGCAGAGAAAAACGCTGCCAGACTAAAGCAGAAGTTCATTGCTTGGATGTTAATAAAGGTCTTTAAAAAAATTCAGCATAATGAATACTAACAATGCTCATAAACCAGCAGCGAAACAAAGCAGATGAGTGTCCCACGAGACATTTTTGAATGGAAAAGAGTGGAAAAAAAAATGTTTGGATAGTCTGTCATCAGAATGCAAAAAAAAAATGTGACAGTTCACAGTTCCCATTCATTGTGGAAAGCCTCCCGGCTGGATCCAAATGATTCGCATGTCCTGAGGACGAGGAAAAAATGACACTTTTGTCAAGCATGAAAAGAACGTCATTTGGGTAATTTACAATAAATTACACACTGCATGCCGTTGCAAACCCTCACAAAAATCTACTCCCTTCCCGTGCTAAATAGATTTAAAAGGGAGCTGTTTGTATACAGTATTGCAAATAAAACAAATAGGTAGGTTTTTCTACAACCTTTTGGATTCGTGAGTGGAGTAGGAAGTAGACTGTACTTTGCCCTGGAAATCTTTTCTGTGAGATATGACCAAAATATAAAATTTACATC
The DNA here is from genome assembly GCA_034698585.1 of Disparrhopalites patrizii. Taxonomy (NCBI): domain Eukaryota; kingdom Metazoa; phylum Arthropoda; class Collembola; order Symphypleona; family Sminthuridae; genus Disparrhopalites; species Disparrhopalites patrizii. The sequence goes on along the minus strand of JAQGBT010000739.1, from coordinate 14,274 downwards.
ACTTGTCAAATCTTTCCCTCTGTATTGTTATGCTTGTTAACCTACTTTCTCCCCAGCATTGTTGTGTGGAGTGTCAGATGTACAAGCACTTTTTTGGTGGAAGTGATCAAGGCTGGAGTGTTGGACGTTTGTGGTGGAATAATCCACCCTGTACAAACCGGACCTCTTCCATGTTGTGCAAACGTATGGAAATGGATGCATTAAGCCAGTGCTTTCATGTGTGGAGAATGGCCATGCACTTTATGTGGGGACCGAGAGGGAGAAAAAGCGAGAGACAGTGCAAGACAGGGACAGCGACCCAAACTGAAAAAGGGAGACGGACGACGAATTTGGAAGCAAAAAGTATAGATAAAACTAAAAAGAGTGGCGAAAGAGTGGTATGTAAAGAATGGGAGGAAGAGAAAGAGAGAGAAAGAGTGGGAAACAGAAAGAGAAGAAGAGTACGAGAGGAATTTAGGGAGAAAAATGAAGGACGAGAGAAAGATTGAGCGCGAGGGCGAGAGTGAGAGAGCAAAAGACAGAGACAGGGAGAGAGCAAAGAGCGAATACATGAAAGACAGCGAGAGACGATGAAACAGAGAGAGAGAGAAATCAAAGGAGAAAATAGTGAGCGACAAAGAGAGGGAGAAAGCGGAAGGCAAAGAGAGCGCGGGAGAGGAAGCAAAGGAGAAAGACTGAGATTAAAGAAAAGAATAAGAAAGAGAGAGAGGGAAAGCGATGGAGAAAGAAAGAGAGGGAAATCGATGGAGAAAGAGACAGAGAGAGAGCGAGACAGAGTAGGAGAAAAAAAGAGAGAAAGACACTGAAGAAGAGAGAGAGAGAGAGAGAGAGAGAGAGAGAGAGAGAGAAGGAGAGAAAGAAGGAGAGAGTGAAAAAGAAAGAAAGAGACTAACCGAAGGAAGAAGAGACAGAAAACGAAAGATAGAAACTAAAGAAGAAAGATAGAGAAACCGAAGGAGAAAGAGAGCGAAAGAGAGAAACCGAAGGAGAAAGAAGCAGATAGTGAAAGAGAAAAAGAATGAGAGAAACCAAAGGAGAAGGAGCAAAAAGCGTAGGACAAAAAGAGAGAGAGAAACCGAAGGAGAAAGAGAGCGAAAGAGAGAAACTGAAGGAGAAAGAGAGAGAGAAACTGAAGGAGAAAGAGAGAGAGTGAGAGAAAGAAACTGAAGGAGAAAGAGAGAGAGGGAGAGAGAGAAAAAAAACGAAAGAGACAAACCGAAGGAGGAAGAGAGAGAAAACGAAAGAGAAAAAGAAAGAGAGAAACTAAAGAAGAAAGAGAGAGAAACTAAAGAAGAAAGAGAGAGAAACTAAAGAAGAAAGAGAGAGAAACCGAAGGAGAAAGAGAGCGGCAGAGAGAAACTATAGGAGAAAGAGAGCGAACGAGAGAAACTATAGGAGAAAGAGGCAGATAGCGAAAGAGAAAAAGAAAGAGAGAAACCAAAGGAGAAGGAGCGAAAAGCGTGGGAGAAAAAAAGCGAGAAACCGAATGAGAAAGAGAGAGAAAAAAACTAGATGAACCAACGAAGGAAGAGAGAGAAAGCGAAAGAGAGAGAAAAAAACGAGATGAACCGACGAAGGAAGAGAGAGAAAGCGAAAGAGAGAGGAACAGAAGAACAAGAAAGAGAGAGAGAAAGCAAAGGTGAAATAGAGAGAATAAGCAAAGGAGAAAAAGAAAGAGAGATATAAAGCGAAGAAGATAAAGAGAATGTGCAAGAAAAAGAAAGAGAGATATAAAGCGAAGGAGATAAAGAGAGCGTGAGGGAAAAATAAGAGAGAGGCGGAAAAACACAGACATAGAGAGAGAAAAAAGAGAAAGAGACGCAGAAAACCGAGAAATAATAGAATATGAGTGAGCAAGCTAGATAAAAAAAAATGAGAGAGAGAGAGAGTCTGGAAGGCAAAGAGAAGGAGCCGAGCAAAAAGTTAAAATGTCTCTTTTTGAATGTGCGTGAATGCATTAAACCAGGGCTTTTGTGTGTGGCAAATGGCTACGCAATTTTTGCGGGGAGAGAGTGAGAGAGAGAGGAGAGAGAGAGAGAAAAAGAGGGCAATAGAAAAAGAGTGATAAAGCGAGAGAGAAAGAGAGAGACAAGAGCTAAAATGAAAAAAGGTTCAATTTTTTCCTGATACAACTGCTCCTTCCTATACAATTCTACGGCTTCCACTCGCACACTCCACAATTTCGCCATTGAGCAGCATTTCCTCCGTGTACATAATTCTTTGGCGTCTCTCTCTCTCTCTCCTTCTCCGCTCCGATCACGCACACCACAACTGCCGTGGGCTTTGCTATTAACTACACCATTTCTACGCCTTTTTTTCAGTCTCAGTGAGAGCGTGGAACAAGTGGGGGAAAGACGGTGTGTGCGGATTTTTTTTTCTTCCTTCCAAACACTAGTTCCTGGACAAAAAAAAACTCCGGATTCCATTCCTTCCACTAATATTTTCTCCATTCCTCTGAATTCCTCCTCCGTCATACCGATCAATTTATTATTTCATCCTCCGAAAAAAATCTTAATTTGCCCCCCGAAACTCAACAGGTTCCTCGTGGGAAAAAAACTCGTTTTTTTACCCGGAACACTTGTGACAGTCCCATTTATTTGACTCTACTATGTAAACTTGTTGGTGGGGCAAAGTCCACGTGCTTTCAGAGTCCACACATTTTCCCCTTTTGAGGATCTTTTAAAGGGGAAAAGAGCCTTTTGTGGAGACAAAAATACAGCACACCTTTTTCTGGACAATTCGTGACTGAGCACAGGAATTCAGGTAGAAAATCTCATAAATTTTATTGGGTATATTAAATGGGCAATTTTCTTCTGGAATTATACCTTTTATTTGTTCTTTCCCCTTCTTTCGTGTTACTCCTTCCCCTTATTTTGTGTCCAGGGAAGAAACGGTAGCAAATGTTAAGATATGAACACAAATTACGGGAGGACGTTTGCCCGTGTTATTATTACTTTTTCCGTACAGTGGAGTCTCTCTATAACAACATTTCTCTACAAAATTATTATTTTTTCCGCCTTCCTATATATGTAAGGTACATATTTAATGTTCTATATAAACAACATTTCTCAGTAACAATACATTTTTCCTTCCCTTCAATGTTGTTATAGAAACACTCTGTATGTACTAAGTACTTTACAAGATATGGAGATGGGGAAATTCGGAATTATTGGTTTTATTGGACCTTTTTAAGCCATATACTGTCATAGTTGTATGTACGTCGTATTTGTATTTATAAGAACATTTTTCATAATTTCCATGTTGATCATATAAACCCACGTAAGGTAGCAAGATGCCCTTGGAACAAAAAATAAACCGCTTAAATGATTGAGTATTATAATTAATGAGTGTTAGCATTTAGCATGATAGGAAATAGGAAGCAAGGGAGCTGCTGGTCGACAAAAAAAAAGATCTAAAAGCATCGGATTTCTGCAAACGTTTTCAGGTGTGAAGTGACTGGGAACGACGAGAGCAAGACAGAGATGACAGAATCGAGAAAGCTACTAAGAAATGGGAAACGAATGAGTGAGATAAGAAGGGATGCGACAGAAAATGCAGAAACAGTGTGAAAGGAAAAAAAATATAGAGTAGCTAAAAGGAAAGAGAAAGTAAACGGAGAATAAAATGAAAAAGAAGCAAGAAGAGAAAAAAAGGAAAAAAAAATTGAAAAGGGAACAGAAAGAAAATGGATAATAAAATGAAAAGAAAAAAGAAATGGCAAGAAATTGGAGAATAAAATAAAAGGGAAAGAAAAACAGGAAGAAACTGGATATTAAAATGAAAGCAGGGGATGAAGATTAAGAAAATGGAGAATAATTGGTAAATAAATGAGGGATGAAAATGGACAGAAAATTGAAAAGGAATGAGAAAGAAAACGCAAAAAATTCAAAGGGAAAAAGAAAAAGCAAACAGAGAATAACTGAAAGGAAATGAGGGAAAAGAAAGAAAACAGAGAATAAAATGAAAAGGAAGTAAAACGAAAAAAAAAATGAAAAGAAAAAAGAAAGAAAACGGAAAATAAAATGAAAAGGAGAAAGGAAGAAAATAGAGAATAATATAATAAGGAAAAAGGAAGAAAGTAGAGAATAAAATGAAAAGGAAAAAGAAAGAAAATGGAGAAAAATGAAAGATAACGAAACGATTTGAGAAAAACGGACAGAAATACGAAAAAATGGGGCAAAACAGAGAGAAAAATCGACGAAAAAGGAACAAAAGGAAAACGAAAAAATGGAGAAAAAAGGTAAGGGGAAAAAATGCGATGAAAATGAACAGAAAGTAGGAAAGCAGAATCAGAATAAAAGTAATAGAATAAAGAGATAAAACGAACGAAGAGAGAAAGCAAAAAAGGAGGAAAGGGAAAACAGAATGGGAGAGAGAGAAAAGAGAAAATGGAAATACAGAACAAAAGTGTGGGAAAAATAAAAAACACGAAGAGAAAAAGTGAAGAAAAATACGGAGAAAAGTATCAACATGGAAAAAGAAAAATCTAACAAAAGAGAAAGATTACAGAGAAATGTGAAGATAAAAAACTGGAGTAAAGCATATGTAATGGTGAGATAAAAATACAAATACACATGTAGCCACAAGCTAACAGTTAGAAAGCTTTTTTATCGATCAACTGCAACTCTTTCTTCCAAATTGGATCAGATGAATTCGTAATTCAACAAACAGCACAGACAAATTATATGTATTTACTTTCACTGTCCCTGTAATTAGTCCTGGGTGAAGCTTTGGATTCGATCACAATGCAGTGGGCTCAAGTATTTGTTACACACACAAGAATAAATTTATGCATACACAAAACCTGAAAAGTGGCCTGTATGAGCTTCGTCTAAAGATTTAAAATGCATTGATCCTTTCAAGTTTGTTTTCTAAAAAAAAATAAAGAATTAAATTGAGCAAGACACCCACGCACTTATCAATGTCAATGCTCGTACTCTTCCCATTGGCCCATGACATCATCGTAAGGATAAACTAAATAATTGACAAAAAAAGTGTATTTTTCATTTGTTTGATCACACTTTGCAAAAAAAATTGCATCTAGCCAAGACCAGACTAATGGAATAAAGGTGTACAGATATAAGCTGCAATGAGAAAGAGACTGTCTGGGCGCCGAAGTATATGTGGGAGATTGCTTCACTAAATAATTTTTGCAAGACAGTCTTGCCTTGATTAGTTATTACCGTTCATGTTTCTTTTGGATGGAAAGGACGTTTTCCAGGAAAATATTGAAATAAACTTTAAAACGAAAAAAAAATCATTGGCAAGAACCTTTGTAGTGAAGAAAGTTTTTTGTCTTTCCTCAGAAATACTTTGTAAAAGGTGGGGACCACTGGCCACACCTTTCTTTTTCTTATTCTCTGTCTCTCTCTCTCTCTATCGAAAATATTATTCAAAAAGATTCCCATTTTTACCACCAAACTCCATCATTCACTCCCCAGTCGAAATCTGATTATCATTAAAGAATTAGGGAAAAGGTGGGTCAGGGAAATCTTTTACACGTGTTCTCTTCGTAATGGCAGATATGTATTGATTATAAACATGAGGGAGAGGGAAAGGGAATGAGAGACATACAGGTACATAGGTATACGGGTAAAGGGTTATATAGGTACGCAAAAAATGAGAAAGCAAAATACAAAATTGGAGAAATGGAGAGTAAATTGGCAGAAAATACGAAAAGAGGACAGAGGAGCAAGAAAAGCGAGAGCAGTGTGGCAGAGAGAGCAAGAAGACAAAAAGAGAGAGAGAGAGAAAGAAGGGGAAAAGAGAGACGGAGAAGAAAGAGACAAAAGCGAGACGGAGAAGGAAAAGGACCAAAAGAGAGGCGGAGAAGGAAAAAGACAAAAAGAGAGGCGGAGAAGGAAAAAGACAAAAAGAGAGGCGGAGAAGGAAAAGGACAAAAAGAGAGGCGGAGAAGGAAAAATAGAGCTGAAGAGACAAAAAAATACTCACGGAGAAGAAAGGGACAAAACATTAGAGGCGGAGAAGAAAGACAATAAGGAGAGGCGAAGAAAGAGCAAAAAGAATAGGCGGAGAAGGAAAAAATATAAACAGAAGAAATAGACAGAAAAGAGATGCGGAGAAGAAAGAAACAGAAAAGAGAGGCGGAGAAGAAAGAGACAAAAAGGAGAGGCGGAGAAGGAAAAACAAAAACAGAGAAGACAGAAACAGAAAAGAGAGGCGGAGAAGAAAGAGACAGAAAGGAGAGGCGGAGAAGAAAGGGAAAGAAAAGACAGGAGAGCTCAAGGAAAATAATAAAGGCAAAAGGAAACAAAGGCGATAAAAATAATAGACCGAGGCAGAGAAGCATAAAAAGCAAGAGAAGAATTGAGATAGAAAAGGGAAGAAATGAGGACAATAATGGAGCAAGAAAGAGCTAATCTCCGACTTTCGCCCTGTAATACATCAGTCATAATTATTTACAAAAGGATTAAAGTTCTTCCTTTTACACGAGTTCCATAATCTTTCATACAGAATACGTTTTTTGATAAGTAAAATGCATGTAGTAATAACGCATAATCGACCATGTGAAAAGTGTTGAAACCCTTGTAGCAAAGTACTTTTTGGCGAGTATCAAGGCTTAATAGGATGTTTAGTGTGACAAGTTGGGAGGGATTGGCTGTCAAATGTGAAGCCTATATATATTTTTTTTTGTCAGAAAAAAATTAATATTCGAATACGTGTACAAAGATAATTTTCCTCTTGATATCGAGATGGTCTGTGGTTTTTTGAAGGAAAGAAAAAAAAGTTTGTTTTATCCCAAGAGCCTGCGAAGTGATGGACTGGAGAGATGATTTATTCAAGACGGTGTAGGCATGTTCGAGAGAGAGGGAGAGAGAGAGACGATAATATTATATTGTTCAGGTTCACGTGCAACTGACACCATTGGCCATTTAAAAGACTCAAAAACAGAAAAAAAATGCAGTCATATGAATCTATGGAAAATATGGAGAGAGAGAAAAAAAAAGGGATAATGAAAGGGTTTGAAAAAATCGCCTCATCCTATAAGGCAAAAGTCTATGGTATGATTTTTCCTTCATAATTGTCTCTGTCTCCCTTTCAGTTTTTGGATCGAAGTAATGGTTGAGTGACTTTTATGGCAAATGACGTTTTGCACATTACCCTGCTAAATAATTATTGAGTGGAGGATGGATTTTGCTCAAAGGATCCTCTTTTCACTTTTATTGTTATTATTACATTATCCGTGGGTTAGATTACAATAATAACTACACTAAAGGCTCTTTTTCATGCGGCTATAAGAGCAGGATGGGCATCTTTCTTATCATCCGACAGTTTCCCAACCGGGAAAAAATTGCCTATAAAAATATAATGGTATAGAAAATTATAATTTCTGTAATATAATGTAATGTTAAATGTCAATGATCCTACGCATAGTCGTCATTTGCAAATTATAATATGTGAACAGCACTTATTGGAACCAACGTCAATGAGGCCGCCAATCCTACGTTTAGATTTACAAATTTGAAAATAGATAATTACTGATCGTAAAAGTAGTGGGCGAATAGGATATTAGAAAATTTTAATATTTTTGCAGTCTACAATAGTTGAGCGGGGACACCAGATTATATCCAAAAATATGTGTGTTTCCACACGATGATAAATGTTTAAATTCAAACATATTTAATTCAAATTGGGGAATTTCAGCCAAAACAATGATTGCAAATCGATTAATAATACGCTGTTGCAGTTTGTGTTAGTTTACATTTGCAGGTTTAATTCAATACTTGTTTTCAAAAAATAATTCAGCAATAAAATGTAGCACGAATGTAGGAATCAAACCACATTTAATCGTCAATGCATGCGTAGGGAACTATAAAAATTTCACCCATTTATGTACCGACATTTTCTGCGAGTAAAAGGTCAAGAAATTTGTTGGATTCAAATACATTAGAAGCAACAGCTGTTCAATTGGAAATAATTTAAAATAAGATTTCGGAGAAATCACTTTCATCATCATCACCAAAACGTTTTGAGAAGAAAACTCGGTGTAGAAAATGCTCGGAGGTAGAGAGAAAAGTAGATACATATAAACAAAGGCAAATGAGAAGAAAAATAAAATAAAACGGAGACCCAGTAGAACGAAGGCAAAATGAGCAGAAAAGAAAAAGAAAAAAAGAAAAAGACAGGAAGAAATCGAAAGCGAGGAGGTGGAGAAAGCAACAGAAAAAGAAAGCGACATAAAGAGAAGCAAAGGAAATAAAGAAAGCAAGAGTAAGCCAGAGAAAACGACAAAGTAAAAGACAAAATTCAAGAGATAGTAACGGAAAAAAGCAAGAGATAAAGAGAAAGCACAAAACAAAAACAAAAAGTAAGAGAACGAAAGAGACACGAACGAAAGAGACATGACGAAAGACATGAACGAAAGAGACAGCAAAATACGAAAAATAAAGAGAAACTAACGGAAAAAGAGAAAGCATCAGAAAAAGAAATAAACAGAGGGAGCAAAGGTAAAAAGAGAGAATGTAAAAGAAGAAGAAAGAGAGAGATAGCAAAATAAGAAAAAGGAGGGAGAGAGAGAGTAAAAGAAGAAAAAAGAGAGAGAGAAAGCAAAAGAAGAAAGGGAAAGAGAGAGAAAGCAAAAGAAGAAAGAGAAAGACAGAGAAAGCAAAAGAAGAAAAAGAAAGAGAGAGAAAGCAAAAGAAGAAAGAGAAAGAGAGAGAAAGCAAAAGAAGAAAAAGAAAGAGAAAGAAAGCAAAATAATAGAGACAGAAAGCATAGAGAGCGAAAGCTAAGGAAGGAAGAGAAAGTAAATGAGAGAGAAATAAAGCGGAGATAGAAAGGATACGATGGAATTAGGACAAAGCGACGGAGAGAAATTGAGAGAAAGACATGTCAAGCAAAATAAAGAATAGAGAGAGAGAATTTATGCGAAAGGAAGAATCAGGAGAAAGAGATAGAAAAATGAGCAAACAAAATATGAGGAAGGACGCAAAACTGGGTGAAAGAGAGAGAAAATTTACAGACACGCGAAGATATACATGCATGTGTAAAATAAATAATACTACATACTATGAAAGAAATACTAATAAAAGGGAAAATATCACCCTTTGCAGGATGCACAAGAGAAAAACCTACAACGTGGGAGATGAGGACGTGCCCATGGAAACGCTGGCAAAAGCCAAAGACACTGACGATGCTCTCAATCCCACCTTTACCACCGAGCTGAGGGACACGGACAAGGTGGAGCTCAAGAGGTCCGTCACTCTCATCAACGGCATCGGGATCATCGTGGGCTCCATCATCGGATCTGGCATCTTCCTCACTCCTTCTGTAAGGGCACACCCAGTTATTTAGGACATATATATACAGTCGACTCTCGCTATAACAGCACCCTATAAAGCATCAAATTTCGCTTGTAATAGCGAAAAACTGTTATAGAGAAAATACATTTCTGTTAACAAATGGAAGTTTTTGAGGGGAGCATTTTTTGCTGCTGTTGTAACGAGAGTACTGTTATACAGGGGACTGTTATAGAGAGAGTCGACCGTATATATGTATACATGCATGGATTTAGATATGTCAATTCGTATCTAAATCAACGTACAAATTTTGATTTTGAAGGGTTAAGATGAAAGAAATGGATCAGATTAAATGGTCATTTCTGTACGACACTTCTAATTTTCCAATGACATTCCCTTGAGTCCATAATTCACCTGAAAGCATTATTAAAAATTAATCCATTTTTATGGTTCTTGATCGGGTAAATTACACACTGGGAACAGGACGTGTTCAAGTCTGCTCAGGATCCTTACTGGGCCCTTGCCGTGTGGGGAGGCTGTGGATTATTTTCCTTGGTAGGGGCCATTTGCTTTGCGGAATTAGGAACTTGCATCACCCGCTCTGGAGGGGATTACGCTTACATTTTAGGTAAAACAAAAAGTTTGTAAAAAAAAAAGAAGTTTTTCTTCGTAGTTTGCCTTCTATTCACGTAAGTGCAGGATTACCTGGATCGATGACATGTCATTAGAGGTACTTAACCGTTCAAGTTCAATTTTGGTAAACAAAGTTCAATTTCAAGTTCGACACTCGTACTTGACCTATGAAAATGTCCGAAACTGATACTTAATTGACTGACTACTTTAATTAATTAATTTTTTATTTGATTTATTTAATTGTTGAGTTAATTAATTAATTATTTAATTAATTAATCCTTTAATTCGGAGTTTTCCTTCTTAATTCAGTCCGAATTAAGTTCAATTACGAGTTTGTTACTTGCTGAAAAAAAAATACATATTAAAATTTAAATTACGTTAAAGTAATAACATTTTGCCGATTTCCCTGCTTCCAATTATGTTCTAAACTTTTAATGTGCTGTGTTGGTGTGGCATACAATGTCGTTTGTGAAATTATCCAGGAAATCCTTGATTGAATATAAATTAAATTGATTGATTCACCATTCAAATGGCAATTATACTCGAGAGATTCAACTGTGAATTCAATTTCCAATTCATTCCTGGAGTATGCGTTCAATTCCGAGAATGATAAAGGAACTTCAACCACCTTGAAAGCTGTTGTTTATTCAAGCGTTTCACCCCAATTTGAGTTTTGTACTAACACCGGCTTTTAAATTCAATTTCAAGTACTATTTCAAGTTCGAAATAGAAATAAAGAATAGTTGATAAGGAGCTCCGCATACAACGGCTTTTATGTGATAAATTGTTCGTTTTGAGTCTTGTCTGTAGACCAGAAACAAATACGTTAGATAACTTGAAGTTACAGCGGAGTCTAACAAGTCTCTTTATAATAACATTTCTCTATAGCAACATTTCTCTATAACAACATTTTTTTCTGCCGAACGTACACATAACGTACATACATAGGTATATTATGTTCTATATACAACAACTTTTCCCAGTAACAGTATGTATAGACATTTCCTTAAGTGCTGTTATAGAAAGACTCAACTGTAATCTGAAACTCCGTTGTCGGAATTGAACTTAATTAAGCCAGGACGGTTTAACCATGGTCTTAGAATAGTAATTGAGGCTTACGTGAGGCATACGAAAATAAGCTGTGGACGTCTTTCTTATTTTCTCTCCTCATGTTTAGCTTGACTCTTATACTGAATCGTATCAGAATATTCTGCCTCTTCCTTCCTTTTATTCTTTGGAACGGATGCGAAAAAGGGAGAAAAGAATACGAACATGTTTTCGCATTAAACTGTGTTTCGCCATAGAGAAAATATTTATTTATACATTTAATGTCATTATCATTATGCTCAGGGAAGGTATTTTTGTAAAATTATTTTTATATGCACAGGAAATTTAATGTCACTATCAAACAATGTAATCTGCATAGCACCCTGTATTTATTTTTTGACAGAGGCTTTCGGCCCCTTGCCCGCCTTCTTGACCCTCTGGGTCACGGTTTTGGCCATTCGCCCGACAACAGCAGCCATCGTGGCCATAACATTTGCCAAATATGCCATCAAGGTGAGACAGATTCTATTCGCAAATTGAAAAATCAATTAGCACCATGTACACTAATTTATTAATGAACCACCTTCTAACTGTGCCAGAGCATGCAAAAGTTTTGCAAAAATTAATCCGAGATAATTATCATGGAGGAAAACGCAAAAAAATCATATATAATGATGTATTGATATATAAAAAATACATTTAAATCTATAAAAGTGTTATGCCATAATCATGTTGGTCTCATCCTCATTGATATGTTTGTGGGCAATCGGATGCCGGAGTGGTTTAATGAGAAAAAAAATTGGTTGTAATTTTTTCTGTCTTTTATTTTTATACGACCAAACCAGCCATTCTTCTTGACATGTGACACCCCTGAGAAACCGGAATTACTCCTGGCAGCAGCATGCGTATGTAAGAATTCTCTCAAATTACTCACAAACTGCATTTCTGTCTTTCTCCGGTCGCTCCACTTGAGCTTCTATTCTTTGTCGTAAATATCCCTTTTTCTCCCAACCCCTGCAAAGCAATGGAAATTTTTAAAAGACTGGATGAAAAAATGCTGATGGAGAGGGAATTAATAATGATAGAGATATGCCGGAGGAGCATAATAATAAGAGGGATTTTTAAATACAGTTTTTAAGACAGTTCATTCGTAATATGATAAGCAAAGTGTCTGCAAATTCTTTTTGTCTGTCTTTATTTGCGCTTATCTTGCATTTGACTCCTTTGCTTTTGCCATTTTTCTTCCTCTACTTTGAGCTTTTTATCTCTTTTTCTCTTCTGTTCATTTAATCCTGTTTTCTTCGTGTGTGCACATTTCTTTATATTGTGATCTTTATACCGTCTCTAGTTTGTTTTTTTCTATTTCGTTCTCCCTTATTATGTCATATCTCTCTCTTATTTCTTTATTTTTCTCTTTTGCTTTCTCTCTTTCAGCCCCTCATTCTATTTGTCAGGCTGCTGTTTCCTTATATGTAATATGTATTTTTTCCAAATTGCTTTCTCTATTTTTCGTCTCTTATTTTCTCCATTTGATATCTCAGTTTTCTTATTTTGCTTTCTCTCTTTTGCCTCTTTCTTTTTCTATAAATTCATGTTTTCTCGTTTTTTTTCCTATTTATTTTTTTCCATGTTTTCTATTTACTTATTTTTTATTCGTTCCTCTCTATTTCTCCATTTGATATCTCGATTTTATTATTTTGCAAATTCTCTCCTTTTCCTCGTGCCTATACATTTATTTTTCCCAATCCATTTATTTTTTCCCTCGTTTTTTGCCTATAAATTTATTTTTTCTTCGTTCTTTCTTTATTTGTCCTTGTTGTGTCTCTATTTACTTATTTTTTTCTCGTTCTTTCTCCATGAATTTATTCTTTCCTCATTTTTTCTCCATATATTTTTTTCTCGTTCCTCCTCAATTTTTTTCCTCGTTCTTTCTATACTATTTATTTATGTTTCTGCTGCCTTCTTCATTTTTCCCTCTCGCTTTCTCCGTTTTTCTTTTCCTGCTTTCTCCATTTCTTCTCCTTTTTATCTTTATCTTCGTTTTTCTTATTTTACTTTCTCTGTTTTTCTTGCTTCTTTCTCGATATACTAAATTATTTCCGGTTGCTTCCTACATTTTCTCCTCGTACTTTTTCCGTTTCTTTATTTCTCTGTCTTTCTCCCTCTCTCTCTCAATTTTTCTCTTCGGACGAAATCTGCTTTTCTCTTTCACTAGCTTTTCTCTTTTTCTGGGTTTCTTCCTTCATTTTTTTCAGTTTTTCTATACATTTCTTTCTCTCTCTCTTTTTCTATTTCCCCCAATTTTTTTCTCTTTCTCTATTTTTTTTCTTTCTCTCTCTCTCTCTCTCTCTCTCTCTCTGTATTCTCTCTCTATATGTACATATATCTTTCGTGTTTCTATCTTGGCCATTCTCTGCTGGCTATCTCAGTCTCTCCATTACTATTTCTGATTCCCTCTTGTCTCAGGATGCAATCTCAGGTTTTTTCTACTTTTTACTACGAAGACAACGTTATAGCATAAAATAGAAGCATATTAAGTACATACATAATACTCCCATTATGTACGTAACAAATGTATGTACATATGTAATTATATGTACCTATACATTTGTTTTACATGCATTTTCAACTGCTGAACCTAATTGCAGGTCTCCTCACGGCCGTCAACTGTCTCAGTGTGAAATGGACCATGAGAATCCAGGATATTTTTACGGCCGCGAAGCTCTTCGCATTGGCCATCATTATCCTCACGGGCTTTGTCTACCTTATCATGTGGAGTGTTTCAGGTAAAAAGTAACCCGATAATAAAATCCGTTGTTTTTCTACACTATCTTCTAATAACACAAGTGTACTTGCCCTCTTGCCTTCAGGCAAGTTGTGAATATATACTGATGATGGAAGGGAAACCTCCGTGTAAATCAACACAGGACTAATTGAATACTTTTGTTCCTCCCTTTTTTACAGACGAAGAACAGGCCAAATACTATTTGGACCGGAATACTTTCAGCTCCACCAAAGAATTCAAGGAGGATGTGGGTTTCCAAGGTAAAAGTACCTTTTTTTCTCGGAATACTAATCCTATTTATTTAATATATAGCCCAAGACATTTTGCATATATTTTTGTGTCCGTTTAGTTTTTCTTTGAATGTTTAAAAATGGAAGAGAATGTTGCCAAAGACCGTTTTTTTTATTGTTGTTCAACAGACGAATTCACTTGGCCGGGCCTGTCCCTGGGATTCTATAATGGGCTCTTTGCGTACGCTGGGTGGAATTATTTGAACATGGTGACGCAGGAGTTGAAAGATCCTTACAAGTACGTATGTGTGTATATATA
>JAQGBT010000738.1:0-43162 GCA_034698585.1 Disparrhopalites patrizii | reverse complement strand
TGAAAGAGGAAAAGAGAGAGAAAGAGAAGCAAAGAGAGCAAGAGAAGAAAAGAGAGAAAATGAAAGAGGAAAAGAGAAGCAAAGAGAGCAAGAGAATAAAAGAGAGAAAATGAAAGAGGAAAAGAGAGAGAAAGAGAAGCAAAGAGAGCAAGAGAAGAAAAGAGAGAGGAAACGACAAAGTGAGGGAAAGAGGAAAAGTGAGAATGTGAGGGAAAGAGAGGAAAAGTGAGAATGTGAGGGAAAGAGAGGAAAAGTGAGAATGTGAGGGAAAGTGAGAATGTGAGGGAAAGAGAGGAAAAGAGAGAAAGTGAGGGAAAGAGAGAAAAAGAGAGAGAAAGTGAGGGAAAGAGAGGAAAAGAGTGTGAAAGTGAGGGAAAGAGTGAGAGAGGAGGGGCAAAAGAAATGACAAGAGAGCGGCAGAAATATTGTCACTGTGGAGAAGCCCTTCATTGAAACGATTTCAAAGGCTAAAGAAGTTCACGAGAGAGGAAAAATGGAGTGGAGGTTGAACAAGAAAAAAAATCGAATCCTCCAAAAACTCTTCACATTTCCACCCCTCCCCTTTTGTGCCGGGGCCACGCTTATGCAAGCAAAGTCATTGTGAACGATTACAAAAGAAAGTGCATGTACGAGAGAAAGCCATTAAGACCCTCCCATGAAGTTTCCCCTTCTTATTTTTTTTAAATACATTTTCCCCACAGTCCAAGGGTCGACAATCCCTTGCAGTGAAAGTGGCTGAATGACAAAATGTGCGTCAAAATCCTCGATTGGCAAATACCCTACAGGGAAATTTGTCCTAGGGATTTATTCGTGAATAATAACTTTTCTTTGTAATAAAAAAATCATAACAATCAATATAATATCAAGCCGTCTAAGTACACAAGAGCATTTCCCCCAAATCGCCTGTGTCCGGCATCCCCTCTTTCACGCTGAACCAACCAATATTAGTATCTTTCCCCCTTTGAAAAGGACCGACGGCGACGACTGACGTCAATGGACACCGGCAATATTGGACCATTCATACTTTTCCGAGGGAGGAAAAAGTGCACGTGCTAATTGTTTTCCCTTGGGGGTGGCCCACGTTGGAGGTGACATTGGTCTTTTTATATCCAAGACATGCTCTCAATAATAACTTCGGATTTCCAGGGAATAAATAAAAGGTGGCTTGATGGATCCCGGAGAGGATTTCCCTCGTACCACCCCGTACATTCGTGTGTGGGTTTTAAAGGTA
Organism: Disparrhopalites patrizii; assembly: GCA_034698585.1. NCBI lineage: Eukaryota > Metazoa > Arthropoda > Collembola > Symphypleona > Sminthuridae > Disparrhopalites > Disparrhopalites patrizii. The sequence goes on along the minus strand of JAQGBT010000738.1, from coordinate 41,931 downwards.
ACCAAAAACGGAGGTAATCGAATATGGAGAATTTTGTATTAGAAGAGGAAGAGGGTGTGGAGGGCGGCAGAAGGTAAAAGAGTCGGATTTTTTTCTCTCTCTCTCTCTTTTCTCTCTCTTTGTCACTCTCTCTGTCTCTCTTTGCACACCTCAAACCCCATGATTACACCGTCTAATCACAGAGTGTGCAAAGAGGGAGATATCAGATTCCCCCTCGCCGTCCCACTCTCTCCTCCTATTTGTACAACGGCACTTTTTCCCCTTCTTCTGATTACATAAAACCAGTGGATCCGGCGGGGATGTGGGAAATAAATACTTTTTAAGCCGACAAAAGCCCCCGATCGCTCCCATTCACACACCTCAAACCACCGACGGCAAGGCAGGGATACGATTACCCATTCACCATTATGGTATAGAACCCAGAATCCACCCGTAATTAAAAGATTTTCCATCCATTTCATCCTCCCTCCTCCGTACATAATGGCAGGCCCAGGGACAATCCAAGTGTTTTGACAGTTTTCGGGGAAAGAAATAAAGCTTTTGAGTATAGAAATGTCACTTTTTCACAGGAATTAGTATAGGGACATCAGTGAAAACGGCCATTCCAGGGAAGCCAGAGATAGGGAGAGGCGGAATTTGGACGTGATAGTAAAGGACAAAGGAAAATCGGACAAATGAAAAATGGGGCAAAATTACTGGAGGGAATTTTCAGGGAGGGAAAAGTGGAGGAATCAATATGAGAATGACTAGTGGCTGGCCAACGGATCTAATAATAAACAACGCCTGTCAAAGATAAAGGCACCAACTGGAGAGGGAAAAGAGGAAATGGTGTAGTTTTGTGAAAACTTTGATAATGAGGAAAATAATGGCTCTCTAAGGGAAAGACTCTTACATAACTCCTTCGCAGTTCTCTCTCTCTCTCTCTCTTTCTCTCCATTTCTTCTCCTGCCTCTCTATCACTCTTTGTGTTGGTGTAGATCCAATAAATAAATTTCGAAACACTCTTTTCTCCTTCCCACCTTCATTCAAGGGGGAGCTGGGAGGACTGATAATGCACCATTCTACACTCTCTCTCTTTCTCCATCCACACGCTCTCTCTCTCTCTCGGAAAGTGTGTGGGTGAGCCGTGAACCTTAAAATGATTTATATGCCCTTAAGAATATCCCAGGGAGAGACACAGAGTCACTCGAAGAGAAACAGAGGGAACGACAGAGCGGAAGAGAGAGAGCGAGAGAAACAGAGTCGACAAGAATGGCGAGTAGAAGCTCCATTATATAATGTATAGAATGCTAGCCTTATCACATAGCTCTTCGCCTGCACTTCATCATGTTACCCCTCAACCTCCTTGTAAAAGTCCGTCACCCAAATAGAAAGGCGTGCATGTTCATATTTGCCAAACATTTCGCACCTTGGCGACGGAGATGAAGACAGCGAGACGGGGAGAAAGAAGAGGAAAATGAGAAAGAGGAAAAACGACAGGGGGAACTAAAATAAAAAGAATGAGACAGAAAGAGAGAAAGAGGCAGAACAAGGAAGGAAGAGAAAGGGAGAGAAAGGAAGAAATAGAAAGGGGGAGAAAAACAGAAAGAGAGAGAGAACGGCAGAATGAGACATAAGAGCAAAAGAAAGGGAAAGAAAAAGGGTGAGAAAAAAAGAAAAAGAAAGAGGGAGAAAGAGAAAAGGAGAGAAAAAAAGAAAGAAAAGGGAGAGAAAAATAGACAAAAAAAGAGGGAGAAAGAGAATGGGAGAGAACACAGAAAGACAAAGAGAGAGAACGATAGAATGAGACATACAAGAGCAAGAGAAAGGGAGAGAAAAACAGAAAGAAAAGGGAGAGAAAAATAGAAAAAGAAAGAGGGAGAAAGAGGGAGAAAGAGAATGGGAGAGAAAACAGAAAGACAAAGAGAGAGAACGACAGAATGAGACAAAGAAAAAGAGAAAGGGAGATAAATATAAAGGTATAAATAGACAGAAAGAGACCAATACAAAGAAACAGTAAGACAAAGGGAGAGAAAAAGACAGAAAGAGAAAGGAAGAGATATAACGAGAAAGAAAAAATGAATGAGAGAAAGAGAAAGAAAGCTAATGGAAGAAATAACCAGAAAAAGAAATAAAGAAACAGAAACAGAAAAAGACAGAAAGAGACAACAAGAAACAGCAACAGAAGGAGAAAGGGAGACATAGACAGAAAGGGAAAGAGCCAACAAGAAAAGGCAAAGAAGGAGAAAGGGAAACATAAACAGAAAGAGACAAAGATAAAGGGAGAAAAAGAGACAAAAAGAAACGTGCAGAGAAAGAGAGAAGAGTAGAAAGTGCCTTTATCGGGCCAGTCAAAACGTCAAAATACCCGCCAGTGATTACGAACGCTAGTCATAAATACTAGTGAAAACTGCCACGTTGAAATAAATATAAATTACGTCCCAAAAAGCCCTCCATCCAAAATGACTATACAGATTAGTCCCAAATGCATCCCCACACATACACAATTCTAAAAATCCAGCCACTTTTGCATCTATAAATGCCAATGAGTTCCAAAAAAAAAACTTGGGTTTCATGGTGGCTGAAGGTGAAAAAGACGGCAAGCTTTATCCACATACAAGTGATATGGCGCTTCCGGTGATTTCTTTTTTTTCAAAGACGGTATATTGATACATTTTTTTAGGGATCAGAGTTTAATATTAAAGAATTTTTTTCCCCTGATTCCCCCTACTCTAAATGGAAGCTGTGGGTGAATGAACGACTAGAAGGCGGCATGGATGGACGGAAAGAGAAGCGAGAGAGAGAGAGAGAGAGAGAGATGGAGACAAAGGGGAAATCTGATATTTTCACCCATGAATATTTGAGAGGTGATAAAAATCTTTGGAGAGGCATTAATGTCCAGAAAGGAAAATATGCTGATGTCAGGGCAAAAAATTGGAGATCAAAGGGAAAAACATCGATAAAGTTTTTTTCCATTTCGTTCCACACAATTTTCTCTCCCATACAATTTGGGACAGATGAGAATCTCACAAAGAATGTTTTTCCCTTCCGATTCCTACAGAAAAACATGGGGGCTGATGGTCAACAATGATTAGCGTATTAGAGCCAAAACTTTTTTCCTTTCTTTACTTTTTTTTCTCCTCTTTAGAATCCCCCGGAAATCCGTATTTTTTACGGTCTCATTTTTATTCGAGTAAAATCTGGGGTTTTAAAAACACTTTATTTTTTAAAAAAATCCCCGCCTTTCACCTGTATCCTCCCCCATTTGGAAGGGATGAAATCCACAATCAATTGTGTTTCTTCCATTAGTTGGATTAGTCACTGACACGGCGAGGTCCAATCTATTTATATTTATAAGGCGAGCACGTCGGAGCGATAAAGACAGGGTGCCATTTGGACAAATTGTCAACACATCCTTCACTTTGGTTGAGATCATCTCACCAAATAGAAAAAAATGAGACAAAAACAACCGAAGATGAACCACCAGAGAGACACTTCTGCTACATTGCCCAATTCTATACACATGCTCTTATAACCCATCTGTAATTTCTAATACTCTCCTCCTTTCCCGACGCTCCGACTCGCACTTGAAATGTCTACAGTAGCCACAACAACCTCAGAAAGAAAGAGAGAGAGAGAGGGCGATGAGAAGGAAAGGGGAATGAATACATACGGAAAAAATGGATCCATTTATCTGTTGAGTAATACTTTTTGAATGATAGGATCAGGGTCTCCCTCTCTCTCCCTCAATAAAAGCCCATAGCGTCCAAATATAAGTCCAAAAAGGATCCAGTAAACACATCATATCATCAACACTCCTTCAATTTGAAGGCATACACACGTCCTCTCGGATGACTTGAGAGTTCTTTTGAGGAGGGAAGAGTTTCTATGTGGTATCTGATAGCACCTCACAAATTTCTCTCTTATCGCACCCACTCATGTCATCTGGAGTGAGAGGAATTGGGAGAGAGAGAGAGAGGTGCAGGGAATGACGGAGAGCGAGATAACAAGTAAGAGAGGCAATGAGAGACCGAGAGGGAGGACGAAACAGACAGAGAAAGAAAAGAAAAGAGAGCACACCAGACACAGGAAGAAAGAAAGTAAAAGAGAGAAACGAAAAAGAGTTCAAGAAAGAATGAAAGAGAGAAAACGAGAGAATGAAAGGGAGTCGAAGAGACTGAAGGACAGAAAAGGAAGAGAGCAAAAGAGAGAATGAAAGAGAGAAAAAGAGACTGAAGGACAGAAAAGGAAGAGAGCAAAAAAGAGAATGAAAGAGAAAAAAAAAAGAGAGAAAAGAGAGAATGAGAGAGAGCGAAAAGGAAGAGAGCAACAGAGAGAATGAGAGAGAGAAAAAGCAGAGAGCCAAAGAGAGAAAAGGAAGCGAGCTCAACAGAGAGAAGACGAAAGGAAGAGAGCTCAACAGAGAGAAGACAATAGGGAGAGAGCTCACAGAAAGAAGAGAAAAGGAAGAGAGCTCAACAGAGAGAAGACAATAGGGAGAGAGCTCACAGAAAGAAGAGAAAAGGACGAGAGAGCGCGAAAGAGTGAAAAATAAGAGAGAAAGAGAAGAGAGAGAGAGCACGCAAAAGAGAGAAAGAGAAGAGACAACGAAGGGAAAGAGAAAGAAAAGTAAAAGTGTGGATAAAAGAGAGAAAAGACGAGGACAACAGAAATAAAACAGAGAAAGAGAGAGAATACAAAGCAAATGCGACGAAGACGGGGCGAGAGAGAGAGAACAAAAGAGAAAGAAATAAAGAGAAATAATATAGAGAGAATCAGAGACAGAGCCTATGGACGGGAGAAACCAACATTTCCTGGGGCTGGCGTGAATCCACCCCAATAAAAAATAATAAAAAAGATGTTATGTGTGTAGAGAGAAGAAATAAAAAAAAATATGTAAGGAAGGACATTTTTCAAACATGAGTAGAAGGAAGAGGGGATTTCCGAGAGAAAGAGGGCAAAATAAAGATGACTGGGAAGGATTATACAAGGAATGGAGAGTTTCTCATGATTGGTTCTTCCATCACTTGACTGCGACTTGTATTTACCACAGCACTCTCTGTCTCGATCTCCCTCTTCCTATCTCTCTCTCTCCCTCCCTCAGCCTCCTTCCCTATCTCCGTCTCTCCCTCTCTCCTCATTGCTCTCCTGCCTCATCATGTCGGTTTCCCTGTCCCTCAAGTAAAAAGAGCGGAGACACATATCAAATTGCATTAGGGCAATAAAGTTCAATTTGGATTGGTGACATGGATGGAATCGTGATCAGGATTTGAAAAATACCTCTTCTTCCCAGTTTTTTCTACTTATATACATATCTATATGATTCTCTCCTCACACCACCTACGGGCTTCCCCTTCTCCTTATTCCAATTACATATTCATCCTTCATCTCCTATAACAGCATTTCGATACGACCAAAGAACACATATTTTATAACTGGCAAAAAAATAAAATAATAATAAAAAAATATTTCCCCAGCAAATTTTTCCTGAGGAAACTTCTTTCCTTTCTTCCATTAAATTTTGCTTGGAATTGAAATTCTGAAGTGAGAATTCATCCAGGCGGGAACCCGAGAAAAACAATTAGTGATTCAACAATTACGGAGAAAGTGATTTTGAAAAAAACTGAACAAAAGTGGAACAAGTCCAAATATACAAAGAACAAAAAAAAATCCCATTCGTAACAATGGCATTGTTAATAGGAAAAGGACTTGTGCCACCATTGACCTCTAACCCTCAATACACGGGAAATCATATTATTGTACAAAAGACTTACAAGAATGACTCAGCTCCTCCATTCTCTGGAAGCATCAAAGGAAAAAGGATCGCCCCACCCCGGCCATTTTTTTTTATTATGATTGTTATCCCCATTAAAAGTCATATGAATAAGAGTCAAGAGTCGGTCATAATTCCATTTAATTCCCTCGTAAAACTCCCATAGGAGTCCCACAATCTATACTATACATTTTCTCTTCATTTTATACGCATTTCATTCCCGTCTCCCCTTCTCTTTCCATCAATATCCATGTTTATGGCACTCCCACGGATTTTTCTCTTGTCCTCTCATATCCATTAAATCCATGTACTAATATATAGGAGCCATCTCCTCCCGTTCAATCACTACCAATTGGTTCCCTTCGGTTAATAAATAAATCATAAATCAATGACAATAAAAATGGCTCATCAAACCATCCATTAATTTTATGCAGTCCCGCCATAGGATGGAATAAAAAATGGGGGGAAAAATCTCTACCTTTTGTCCCCCTCTGGGATGGTACATAAAAGAAAAGGATTAAACGAGACAAACCAAAAACTAAATTAAATGGATAATAACATTAAAGAAAAAGTAATTCAAAACATAATACCTATATTTAACGCTTATTTATAGCAATTACAAATTATTTCTGATGTTAATTGTCATTATGATCATAATGACATACATTTAGCTATTATTCTATTACGTTATTACTTATTACCAAATTGAAGAATTTAACTACTCCGCACATTCAACTTCTCCCGCCATATTTAAACTAAGGAAAAACCACGGAGAAAGACTGAGAAAGGCGTAATCTGAACTGGTCTTTGTGCAATTTAAAAGAATACATTTGTTCCCCGGTAATTCCCTTGTTTATTTAATGAGAGTGCTTTCTCATTATTGCATCGTCTCTGTTTCTCAGGGAAGAGCCATAAATCACATATTAATTTTTTAACGTCTCTCTCTCTCTCTCTGACTCCAATCACACAAGATTTCCCATAGCCCCTCACCACCCTTTTAAAAACTCATTTGGGAAGAAGCTTGCTTGTCCAAGTGTGATAATAAAAATAAAATATATTTTCTTAAATAATAAAAAATAAAATAAAGACCTGTCCACATTCAACTTCACATTTGCTTAGGAATGTTCAAAGTACTACACGAGAGCTTTAATATTTTGTCTTCCACGCCGTTTGCACGAAACATTTCTTTACCCTTTGTCTTGATTATGATGATGAACATGCTGATGATGCTTTTTTCCCATCCTCATCCTCTCCTCTTCCACTACGCAAATTCTTTTTCACACACTTCATCTCCTAAATATTTATGGGAATGATTTACAAGGGGGATTTTTCCGCCTCCTACTTACTATTTCAATGCAGAACAAGGCAGGGAAGTGTAATGAAAAAGCAGTTAATGACCAAGTAATGGCTGAGATTTAGGGGCAAGGAAAAAAATACAGGGAAGAGGAGGAAGAGAGAGAGAGAGACGACCGTTTTTACACCGTAGCCAACATCCATGTAATCAGCACATTTTATGTCCATGACTCGCTCAGAAACAGAGACATGAACAGAGAAAAACAGAGAGACGACCAGAGAATAGAGTCAGAGAGAGAGAATGAAGAGAGACACAGAAGAGAGAGACACAGAGAGAGAGAATAATAAAAGAGATGTAAGCGATAGTAATAAGTCATGGAGGAATGGAAACAAGTGGCCAATTAACGTGTCCTTTGGGATGTGCTCATTCAGAGGCAACACCGAGATTTCAGACGAGACTGTAAGCAAAAATTGCTGGAAAGAAATCATAAGCAAAAGGAGAAAATCTCTCTCCATTTTTTCGCTTTCTCTCTCCCTTTTTTTCGATTTCTCTCCCTCTCTTTCCATTTCTGTCTCGCTTTTCTATTTCTCGTATCTCTTTCATCTTCGCCCCTTTCCTTCTCTCACTCTCAATATGTCTTTGTTACCTTGAAACTGTCCAATCCGATTTCTCTCTCGTCTTCCAATCTCCCCAATTTTGCATCTTCCCCGAATTCAATTTCACATATGCCTCTTCCATCCCCAAAAAAGCAAGGAATTTCTATTTCCCCGAAATTTCTTTCCCCCCTCGAGGTCTCCCCTTCCAATTCCCCTTGCATAAGCCCGGATTCGAGGAACTCGGGATCTCCTTGTGCCCTCCCGCGAAAAAATTATAGGACGAAGAGAATTATTCCAGTGAAATGATCCCTTCACTCTGTCTCCTATCTCCGAAGAAGGCGCGGAGGGAAGAAAGAAAGAGAGAAAGAAAAAAAGTGCTTCCATTTCACTTATTCCTATACGTCGTTATTATTTATACCTTCCCTCCTCTCTCCTTTCTTCCACAAAAAATGTGCGTGAATACATCATATTTCTCTCTCTCTCTCTCTCTCTCTCTCTCTCTCTCTAGAAACATTTCTCTCTTGTCAGCGAGTACGTAGGAAGAAGCATTAAGAGAGACGCTCTTTTATCTCTCATCTCTTGCATATTCTCCAAGCGTTTCAGCACACATTTTTCATGAATGATTCCCTTTCCCTCCTCCATTTCTTCATGTACGTACTTTAATCCCGGGACGAATATAAGGAGAAAACTCCAGAAAAAAAGGGTACGCACCGCAGGCTTTTCGCAGAATCATCTAACAATACAAAAATACTACATGATACTACAGCACGTGCATATGCGGCCCTACATACGGGAGAAGGAATCGTCAGTAAAAAGGGAATAAGACTTGTGGTCCTCGAGGCAGAAATCCTTTCTATCTCGCTCTCTTTCTCTCTCTCTCTCTCTCTGTCTTTTTCTCTCTCCCTCTCCGTCTCTCGCTCCCTCTCGCCCTCTTTCTCTCTCTCTCTCTCGTAAGCAAATGAAAAAAAATGAAATGATTAGAAGATGACGGGGGAAGAAGACGACAAGACGGAGGAAAAGCTAAAGAGGGAGATGAGACTTTCTTGTTGGCACAGAGAAAAATGTCTAACCACTTTTCTCCTCAACCCAATCTCCGCTCTCTCTCCCTCTCATGTAATATTTCTCCAGGAGGAAAAAAAAAAGTTAATCATGTGGAGAATATAAGGACCAGAAGAGATCCTCCTCCCTCCTCCAGTCTCAACAACAAAATCCATACACCAAGAAAAAGTACATGACTATATAGAGGGAATATTTCGCAAAAAGTCATATCCTTGCTCTTTCCTCTTGACTATTTGGGATAAACCCCTTTAGAAATTGTCAAAGCCTTTAGCTCCTATTTTTTTTAAACATTCCCCCTCCTCCTTCCACTTTCCCTTTTTAATTCCTAGGACGAAACTGACACTTCCCGGCCTGTCTCCATTTTTTCCAGGCAATTCCCTTAATCCTCTTAAAATCTCCTGGTAAAAGCTTCTGGAGCTCAAATGGAGATTTATTTCTGGGTTTGTTTTTAATAAAGGCGTCCTCCTACTATTTTTGGGAACTAATGCACTGTTTTTTAATAACACAAACGGGAAACAGGGACAAACAATAGCCTAGATTCGTTCCAGAAAGACAAAAAATGACAAAGGAAAAGGTGTTTAGAGATGTACAAGGGAAATCATCAAGAAAGCATGTCAAGTGAGTTGAGAGTAAACAGACAGAAAAAAAAAGGAAAACATAAAGAGAACCAGCGAGGATTTACTTCCATTTTAAGTAGAATTCTAGGGAATTCGCAGCTTCTGGCTCCTTCATGCTTCTTTTATATGCTGCATAGTGAATCATCGAAGAATTCTGGTCAGATGACTTAACCAGAAAAAAAAACTGTACACCAGGCATGGAAGAAAACAATGAACTGAATATTGTCCTACAGCACAATTTTTTTTATACTAAATAGTGAGGGCGAGGTACTACAAGAGAGCCTCATTCCCTCGACAAGTTTTTGATTGGGAGGAAAAAAAAAGAAAAGAAAAAAAAACATGGTTTGTAAAATGTAAGAAAATGCATAATTCTTTGTTCGATTTCGCGAACCAGTTAATAAAAAAGGTTTCAATTGTGCTCAGAATTTGTAAACACGAGTTCATCTACACCCTCAAGTGAGTCAAGATTTTCTTGCCTAATTTCCCTTCTGTGACACTCATTTACATACACACAAAGGCGTTAGGAAGGTAAATTCAAATTGCCCTCACCCCAAAAAGAAAAATGCACGAACAGAACTAAACAGACTTTCCAATTATTTAAGAAAAACGAACATAAAAATTCGCAAAACAAATCTCACTCAGTTCACCCAATTCCAGAGACAAAATGAACGTAAATTCCAAGACATGTTGCCAACAGACAAAGTTGTCCATTTAAAATCTGAGCATGCTGTCTCCGGGCCAGGATTTTGGCCCTTCACAGGAAAAAAAAAGGGAGAGAAAATGCATACATTTGCACATAAAACGCTCCAGCAATTACCCGGATTCCTTCTATTAGTATGTCTGGCATGAAGCGGGTCTCCGGAAATGAAGGAGCAAAATGCATATGTACAAAATACATATGTATGTATATGTACAATAAAACAGAACATACATCTGTAGATACTTTCACACCATTTCGCCAACAAATTTGCATCCAAATAAGTTCTCCTCCCTCCAACATGGCAGAAACGGAAAATGGAGAGAATCCGATTGCAGGGGTAATTTCCAAGGGAAAAAAAAAAGACTCCCGGGTTTTTTTTAAGGCACGTTGGATGGATTTCAATTCAGATTCTATACATATGAGAATGCAGCTGAACATGGCCAAGATTCTATGCATTTCTTATAAGTGTGTCAAATCCCAATTTCCTCCCAAAAAAAGGCACAAATTCCCAAATTGTGAACGTCCAGAGCAGCCTAGAGAAAAAGACTTGTACCTTTATTGGGTAAAAATCTTGGAATCTGGTTAATTGAGGCTCATGTGGCCACCACAACAACACGGAGATACAGCTGTGGAAAGGGAAACACAGTCTGGATATAGAAGGGATTATCCTCTTCACAAAAAAAAAAAAGGCTCCGGTCTTGTTATTCTCTCCTTTGTCCCTACTTCAGCCTGGGACAAGTCCATCTGGAAGGGGAAGAAGGTTCCAAAGGGGAGAAAAAAATCCCTATTTTTCTCCAGATCATCATCCTACCTCCGAGCATATGGACCAGATTCAAAGTACTTGTAAGTGCCCAAAAAGTCCTCATGAACATACTAATAAAGAGACGTAGAAGGGCCGAGGGACTTATAGTAGGGCCCTCCCTTCGACAAGACCTACTGAACTTCTTTGACCTTCTATGAGGTGGAAATACAAGAGAGATAAAAGTGTATAACCAAAATAACCATCTCAGGCATTGCATCTGCTCCTGGTAAATATGTACATAATGCCGTCAAAAGGGAACTCGTACCAGGATAATGTCTCCCTTGTGCAGTCTGCAGTCCCTTTTTCCATCTCGCCCTTTTTTACGTCCTTATATCCTTTACAATTTATTCCTGCACACTTTCTCTCTCTCTCTCTCGCTCTGCTGGAACCAAGTAACTTCACCCACGGCTTCTTTTTTAAAAGGCCAATATGTAACAACAAGATAAAAAAAAACAACAAGCACCGACTTTTTTTTTTGTCGGCCCAGGAAACAATTTGGGATGCATGCTTCGTATTTTTTCCCCTTTCTCATATAAACAACCTGTGAGTATTACCTGAACACTTTCTTATCACACGCAACTGCAAGGTAGTTGTACAGGGAAAAAAGGAAGGTGTCTAATATGTCTTCGGCCCATCCAAAACTAAATATCTTACTCTTTCTGTCATCACACAAATTGGAAATCCCGCCAAAATTAACAACTGACATTCGACCAGAAGAAGATATGAGTATATAGCGCATTTTTTTAAGGGGGAAACTTTTTATGGCCTGGAGAAGGACAAAGGGAAGGAAAATATTGGAATATTCCTTCTCTTAAAGTAAATAGGAGAGAGAGAGAGAGAGAGAGAGAAAAAAAAATTAATTGCAAATGTCAAGATTAAAGCCTGATAAATTCTTGTGTGCCTTCCACCCCCTCACCCTACCCGCCTATGAATTATTGCATTACAACTACGAGAGAAACAACAGGCATTATTAGACGGCACAAACAGAGGAAATGTACAGGCTATTCATTATTAATGCCCTTTTTGTCTTTGGTTCTACCTATGCGATTCCTATCAGTGTTTTCACTGTCCATTCAACGTAGACTCTGCCATGGACTTTCATGTCTGGACTTTCCCTCAAATGTCTTCCTTTAATATTATCTATTACTATTACTTTTGTCATTTCCCATAGCCAAGAGAAATGTCAATGACGGTTGTCTATTTGCAGAGTTTACACGTGCGTTTAATGGGGAAACAATGTTGTCTCTCTCTCTCTCTCACTCTCATTTCCTTCGTTATAAGTATAGGTAATAGGAAAAATATTAATGGAGCACCTCAGATAATAATATCCACCACGAAAAGGAGACCAACTGACTACTTTTATTCCTTCGATCAGGCCTCTTTCACGGTGGAATGAGCCCTGACAGACGGGTGCCTTTCATTTTCATATCGGCATCGTCCTTAATTGCTCATCAGATTATCACAACCAGGGATCGCTCCAATATTCTCAAGGCCAATGCCAGTCACGACGTAGAAGTAAACATAGAAAAAAGGATAGCGTACAGAATAAATTCACGAACAAAAGCATTTAAAGAGACTCGTCGTCTTCAGTTGAATCCAGTTTGTCCCCCCCCCCCAAAAAAAATTAGGATGCATGTAGGACAAATTATTTTATGGGACAAGGATCCGTGGCAGGCTGAGGGGTGATAAAAAACGGGATGGAATGACGTTTTTTAGAAAAGAAAGCTGAAGACGTGAATAAGAGCAAATTGGGGCAAAAGTTAATTATTAAATGACAAACTTCCATTGGAGTTGTTCCATCCCTTTGGATGCTAACAAGAGCCTGGAAAAAGTGTTTTATTGCTCTTGCTTAGTTTTCTTATTTATATTTCTCTCTTTTTCTCTCTTACTTTGTCTCTCTCTTGTCTCCATTTCTCTTTCACAGCCTCTCTTTAGCCCCTCATAATTTGCCTGGGCAGTCCAGGTCGTCGGACACTAAAAAAGATTGTGTGCGTGCAAAGGGGAAAAAAAATTATGGACGGCCCTACGATAAATACCCTTGCATACATCCTTCGTTGTAAATTCTAAAAGAAATGAAATAAAAAAAAAAGAGACATAAAATCCCGAATCATGCCTTGCCCGTGATTGTATTTTCACGCCTCCATAAATTCTAAGGTACATATATATATAGAAAACAGAGAAAAAGGAACGGATTCCCTGGCCTTCGTGAGAGAGAGGGAGAGCCCGGTAAATTTCGGTTGATTGGACATTAAGCTGGAATGGACTCCCTGATTTGCGGGAGTTATTATGTAGGATTTTGATTATTTCTCCCCGTCCAAAAAAAATATGGGTGACGACTGTGAGAAAGAAATTTGTTCTGGAAGAGATTTCTCCCCATTTATCATTTGCCGTGTACAAGGAAATGTAGTGCAGATGCAGACTTGAACGTTCCAGTGAAAAAAAAAATGGAAGAAAATGTAGAAAGAAAAAAAAAAGTAGTGGGTTCATTTTCTCTGGAAAGGTAGACTTTCTCCGGGAAAATAACAGACGATGATGGAGTTGGGAGAGAAAATGTTGATACGTGCAAGTGACACCTTTTGCTCAGGGATTTATTATGAGGCAAGAGCACATAATTCATACCCTGCCTCATCTCTTCCTTCCCCTCTCTTTCTCCCTTCCTCCGGCTCCTTCCGACAATGCCCAACAAAGGAGGAGAGGAAAGAAGGGGAATCTTTTCCCGGATTCTTTCATCCTCCACAACTTTCTCCCCGTAGAATTTCACAAAAGGGACTAATTCATACCCCACATTTCCCTCGCCCCAAAAATGGCCTCTTCCAAAATACAAAAAGTTGGGCAATAATCCCTTCCCCCACACAATTTTCTCTCCCCCTTTGCATTTCACTCACATTTCTCTCCCAACTTTCCCCACTTTCTCAGGGACATTCCAATGCTTTATAAACACAATTGCTTTATTGGCAACAGCAAAACTTTCCAAGAAAATTCCAATAAAACGGATGGAAAAAAAATCCCATGCAAAAACACACATGAGACATTCTGAGAAAGGTAAAAAATGTCCTGTGGAAGAATAAAAAACTGGGGGAAAAAAACCTCCAGTAAAAGGAAGGAGGGACATTTATCCACGTGGAATATTCTCCCCCGGCACACCTCCCATTTCCCTCTGGGGGTGATCAGGAATAATGTGACAAGTGTCCGGTGAATTTATGGGGTCAAAGCTTTCACCTGAGCAAAGTAAATGTGGGGAAATAGACAAAAATGTGCCACTGTTAAAGGCTATTAGATTTCACCAGGGGAAGTCCAGAGGCCTCTTCGTGCTCCAGTGAACTTCTCCATACTTTATTTCTTTGACCTCTCACCTTTCTTCCCCTTTTTCCCTGCAAATATTCTTTGTTCCGGTTACCTAATATTGGTTTTTAATGTCAAAAGTCACCTTTTTGCCCACATAAATTTACCCAACGATTTTTTACCATGCTTTACACCTTCCCTGACTTAATCCTTGAGTTCCAGCCCCAAAAAGGGAAATTGAAAACCACCGGAAGTGTCTTGTATTACCGGTCTTCAGCCCCAAGAAATGGAGATGTGTATATAAGGCCAACATGTGTTTATGTATGTATATGAAGGATACATAAATTCCCCTTGTTTTTCTTTGGGCTGGGAAGTGGCAAGGAATAATTGTCGGAGATTTCATCACTAACCAAAAAAAAAAAATATAGTGAAAAAGGTTGGCGTGTGTCCTGCAGCTGTGCTTATGGAATTCTCATCCTTCCACAATTGTATAGAGACGAACTTCTGTGTGTTATTATGGTAGAAAAATAATCTCCTGTCATCGTCTCGGTATTCTCCTCCTCCCTCGCCCACCAATCTCTTTGCCACATGCCTTTTCCAGGCGTATCTGGTACGCGAATTCTGCGTAAAAAAATGCCACCGCCGCAATTGTGTTTTTACACTTGCAGAAAAACTCTCATCTTTACGCCCGGAAATCTCAACGCGCAATTAGTTTGTACCGTTTAAAGGACTAATTTTTTTTTTTAAATTTGCTCTCCACCATTTCCTTCCCATCTCAAATATCCTCCTTGGGAAGCCCTTCCCCCCCCCCCGGAAAAAGAGCGTGTCATCATTGCCGTAAAAAACACAGAAAAAGCAAAAGAAATAAGTTCTTTTCCCTCCCCAACTTTTTCTATTTGTCTTCTTTTCTTGTGGAAGACGAAGAAAAAAAAATCCGGACACGTTTTTAATCATTGAATCTCTAGGGAAAAACTTTTTTTTATTTTTTTTCTCTCTTCTTCTTCTACCCTTCATAAATTTCTGTCACATAAGAAAACTTTTTCAATTTTCTTTAATATCCCAATTTTTTCTTGGGTCTTCCCCTTTAAAACAAAGGTCTTGTGCGTGTTTTTCCCCCCTGTACAAAAATGGGGGGGAAGAGGCGTAATTTGTCACGACTTTAACAGTGGTATAATAATATACACTGAATCTTTTTCGGAACTCCTCATAATTTATGACCCAATAATCATATTCATTTTTATTTCTTTC
The DNA here is from genome assembly GCA_034698585.1 of Disparrhopalites patrizii. Classification (NCBI taxonomy): domain Eukaryota; kingdom Metazoa; phylum Arthropoda; class Collembola; order Symphypleona; family Sminthuridae; genus Disparrhopalites; species Disparrhopalites patrizii. The sequence goes on along the minus strand of JAQGBT010000738.1, from coordinate 26,581 downwards.
CTTGGCCACACGTGATTTCCTTGTCACTATATAAACTTTTTACAACACTCACAACTCCCAACTACAAGAAAAATATATATTCAGAAGCTAATTTCCATGAAATCATGTCAGGAGGTAGATAAAAAAATTTGCATTCTGTTTCTTTCGCAATGTGTCATGAGACGCAAGGATATAGTCAAAAAAAAGTTTAAAAAAAATATTTGGAGAATATAAAAAAATAGTGGAAGATCTGCGTCAATGATATGGGAAGGATGGAGTGTCTTTTTAGTGGAGATAAAAAAAACGTGAAAAAAAAGGATAATATTCTTTGTCTGCCCCGAGATATACGCGTGTGGGTGTTTCCTTTCTCTCCATCTCTCTCTCTTTCCCCTCTATCTCTCTCTTTTTCTCTCTGGTTCTCTCCCGTTACAGAAATAGGCATGACAGCATGTGAGCAGGCGAAAACTCAGTAGAATTGAGGGGAAAAGAAAAAAAATCTACACAGAGAGGGACAGTGAAACACCGGGAGGGAAGAGAGAGGGAGAGAGAAGAGAAAACAAGGTAAAGAGAGAGAGAGGAGGGGAGAGACCGAGAGATGCTAGAAGATACATACAGAGACAGAGGTTATGAGACGAGAGTCATTCGAAGAGAGATCCGTTTGCTCACTTCCTGTTCGTCCGTCCCTCATTTCCTGGATAGAGAAAGAGAGAGAGAGAGAGAGAAAACACATGAAGAGACTCCAAAACGAGAGTTTTTTTCTTAGACCATTCCAGCGTGTTTAAGTACATGTGTTTTTATTTTCCTCTGTCACCATTTTTTTCCTCAGTCTCTTCACTCTCTTTGTGCCTTTGAACCCACCTTTTTTTTTAGTGGAATCTTTTTGCTTCTGCAATAATCATAAAAATAGCGACTCTTGTCCCTGTCGCACAATTCTCATCAGTTTGCTCTTCAATCTCTCCCTCTCCTCCCTTTTTCTTTCTCTCTGTTTGTCCTTCTTCCACACTCCCTCCTTTTTTTCTCTCCCTCTCCTCTATATTTCCCTCTCTCTCAATTTCTCTCTCTCGTCTCTCCATTTCTCTCGCTCTGCTCTCTCAATTTCTCTCTCTCGTCTCTCCATTTCTCTCGCTCTGCTCTCTCAATTTCTCTCTCTCGTCTCTCTATTTCTCTCTCTCCTCTCTCAATTTCTCTCTCTCGTCTCGCTATTTCTCTCCTCTGTATTTCTATCTCACCTCTCTCTCTGTCTCTCCATTTCTATCTCACCTCTCTCTGTCTCTCTCCTCTCCATTTCTATCTCACCTCTCTCTGTCTCTCTCCTCTCTATTTCTATCTCACCTCTCTCTGTCACTCTCCTCTCTATTTCTATCTCACCTTTCTCTCTCGCGTCTATTTCTCGCCTCTCTCTCGTCTATTTCTCTCTCCTCTCTCGTCTATTTCTCTCTCCTCTCTCTATTTCTATCTCTCCTCTCTATCTCTTTCTCACCTCTATCTACTTTGTCCATCTCCTATCTTTCTTCAACTCGCCTTCTCTCTTTTTTCTTTCTCTGCTCTCTCCCTTTTTTGTTCTCCTCTTGCTTTCTCTCTTTCCCTGTCCTCCTCAATCTTCTGCTCTCTCTCTCTTTCTCTAGCTCCATCATTCTCTCCCGTCATTCCGTCTCTTACCTTCTGTCAAAGTTTAATCTCTCGCTCCCACTCTCCTTCACAGCTTCCCATGATTCCCTCTAATATCCTCCCATGCTTACCCTCCAAACGTCATCTCTCTACTACTACTCCTTTATAATTCACTTCCCTTTACTTTCCCCCCAAAATGCCAAAAAAAATCCCCACGTTTAATCCTGTGGCAAATTTTTACCAGACTTGTCGTCCATCGTTCTTTTACGGCAATGTTATTCTTACCGCCTCGTCGGATTTCGTTTTTAGTACTTTAATCCCTCGCTGCCTCACCCAGATTTTTACTCCCCTCCAAAAAAAAAAAAAAACAACAACAATTCTTCCTCTTCCTCTGTCACATCCAAACCTTCCTCCTGCCTAATCCTTTGTAAACGTGTAATCCATTCCATCTCAAAATAATCTCCTCGCATATCTTCCCTCATCCTGGCAGGAATTAAAACAAACGACGGGAAAGGGATTCTCTCATCTCGGGAGATAGACCTGTCTAGATACATCCGGATGGAAACTTCAGCCAATCAGAGCCTATAGATTTTGGTGGGCACTTAGTCCCACGAAAGTTAGCCTGGAATAGGTGAAGATAAATGGGGACAATCCTTTTCATTCCTAATTCCAATAACCGGGGAATTTTCTCCCCAGCAAAGGAAGTGGTCAGATTAAAACGGACGTTAAACCAAGTCAATATCCTCATAATTTCCAGCAGAAATTAATTTTTCTCACAAAAAAGAGGGACAATTCCAATCTGCGTCAGAATGGAAAAACAAGGGAAATTCCAACCACAAGCACTTCCTGCCCACATTTTTGGGATGTAAAGAAAAAAAAGGACAAAGACACTTTCATCCTCGCACATATGACATTATTTTTTGGGAGTCGGACTTTTTTACATGACACAGGGGCACGCTTTTCACGGCTAATAAACTATCCCCAAGATGAGGATTCATTTCCCTTCACTTCAAAGCTCTTCCTCTCTTTGTTTTCTTGCATTTCCTCTCTCTCTCTCTTTCTCTCTCGCTCTTTCCTACTTAGATTTTTTTTTTGGAAGGGAAAGAAAACACATATGGTATTATTTCAGGCGGTGAGAGACTGAGACATGCGTGTGTGTGTGGATCCCCGTGTAATTTACACTCTCAATGGCTTTCAATGGACCTCATAATGACAGGGACTTTCTCAGTGGAAATAATTATCCATGACAAAAGTCTCATATATATAGATTTTTTTTCCCTCCATATATTTTTCCTTTGACTTTCAACAAGTCGGTGTTGCGAGTTCAACAAATAACACGTGTCCCACATCGACCCTGGAGACGGAGAAAGAGCGGATGTGGACACATGAGCATCGCTCCGAAGAATTTCTAATAAGAACATACGATAACACATTACATTACATACATGTACATATACATATATGTATATACCTATGTATTAACGTAGAATGTATCTATATAGATATGCCCAAGGAATTCTTCCTCGTATCTTAACCAAGGAAATCATTTTTCACGGGCTAACCTGTCCGATGCCACTTCGGGAAGATTTTTTTTTTCCTTCACGGGAGAATACAAAACACTCCGAAGTTTTAGTAAAAGTGCAAATATCGTGGGAGATTGAAAGTACTTTTTTTTTCGGAGGTGAATGCTACATCTTTATTATAGAAAAAATAGTCCCAAAGAAAAATTTATCACAGTCGCATCCGCACATGGCGACAAAGCCTCAAGCTTTATTGGCAGCTGACAGCAGAGATTACACCAGCCATTTACTCTTTCTAGACTACTTCCATTTTCTCTGTCTCTCTCTCTCTCTATTCGTCTCTTCGATATATTTACGGGAGGAAAATAAATATCAAATGCCAAGGAAAAAAGCCCGTGTCAATAGTGCCATCCCAGAGAATAAAAAAAATAATTTATTGTATCACTCCTTTTTATTTTTGAACATGGTAAACCTTGAAAATTTGCTTTTGCACCAAACTTTTAAATTCTCCTCAAAGTGTCTGGGAAACTAAGGTAAAACGCAAGGAAAATTCCAATGTAGAACATACAGGAAGAAAGATTTTTATTTAGTCTCATGGAAAATTTTCTTCTCCTTCCCCTCATGGAGGATAAACTACGAAGCATGAAGAAACATTAGGAGAAAAAAATAAATAGACTAGATCCAAGAAAAACAAGCGGCATACAAATTTCCAGGCCTATGCAAATGGAGAGAAAAAAAAATTCTCACAGGCCAAAAGGTGCTAGGGAAGCTTTTTTTTTCCTTTTTTTTGGAGGGAAGCACAATCAACATGGCTAGGATGAAAGGGTAAAAGTCGTCCGACGAACTGTAAAGGCAAGGGGGAAACTGTGGGCAATGATGAAGTTTAAACGGGAGCGGGGGAGAGAGAAAAAGTGTACAAGGTTGGATGGGACAAATGTAAACGAAACTTTGTTTGTGCAAGTCACAGAGAGAAAGCGAGACAGAAAGGGAGAGAGAGAGAGAGAGAGGGAGAAAAGAATATAAACTGAATGAAGAATTATGATTGTCTGCTTTTTTCAAACTTTTTTTCGCGTTTCGTCTCTATTGTTTATAGTCACTTTAACTCCACTTCGCAATTTACAATTCCCCCTCTCTCTCTCACTGCATAAACAGTTCTTTCCCCTCTCTTCCCTTGCGAAAGAGAGCAGACACATAAAACGTGGCTTTTCTACGCACTGAACTGAGATGAATACTTTGGAAATGGAAATGTTTTCTTTACTCGAAATCTCTGCATTAATAATGAGAGGATTTCTCCTCTCTTCTTTTCAATATCTCTTTTCATTAGGGATTTCCCAGCTTCCGAGGGACACATAGTACTGTTTTGAGAAAGAGAGAGACAGAGAAAGGAGAAACGAGAGACAGAGAAAAGAGAGGGAAAGTAAAAGCAAAAGGAGAGAGAGGGAGAAAACAGAAACAAGTGATATAGGGAGAGGACGGAAAGCGAAAGGATAAAGATGATAATAGAAAGAGAGAGAGAGAGAGAGAGAGATGGTCAGAGGAAAAGAGAAAGAGAGACAGATGGTCAGAGGAAAATAAAAAGAGAGAGAAATGGAGTGAGAAAAAAGAAAAAGAGAGACAGAGAGAGAGGAAAATAGAAAGAGAGACAGAGAGAGAGGAAAATAGAGAGACAGAGAGAGAGGGAAATAGGGAAGGAGAGGGGGAAATATGAAGGATGAGAGAGAGAGAGAGAAGTAGGGAGGGAGAGAGGAAGAGAGAAACAGGAAGAGAGAGAAACGAGAAGAACAAGGATATTGCTAGGGAAATATGAGAGCAGTGAAAGTAATTAAAAATTTGTAGGGATTGAGAGGGCTCCCCCAGAGGGAAGGCAAAAGAGAGTGCAAGTACCGAGGTTTGAGTGACAGAGAGGAGGAAAATAAATGAAAAGTCTGGAGAAAGTCAGATAGAAAGTGAGAATCTGAGGGAAAAAGAGAGAGAGAGAGGCTGAAAAGGCATGAAGAGGAGAATGGACCATAAATTAAAAATACACGTCAAACACCACCACAACTTGTCCTCTCCGTCTCTTTCTGTATATCCACTGTGCAAAAACAACTTTCCCCGCGCATTGCAAAAGCTTCTCTTCTTCAGCGGGCAAAAAAATTACGAGTCTCCGAGTCCTTTCATTACTTTTTATACAGTCACCATTATGCCCTAAAAAAAGGTCACGTCTCTCAAAAGAATTTTCAGCATAACAAAAAAAAACAACTAAAAAGGCAAATTTTAAATTTACGAAAACATTTTAATTTGCAACCAAAAATACTTCCCCCTCCTTCCATTTTATGAGGAGGCACTACAAGAGAATAAATGGCATTCAACTGTTTTCTCCGTAAAATAACTTTTGTGCATAAATTCCTTCCCTTTTGAATGGAATATTTCCTCATGTTGAATAACCCCAGAACAATTCCTAATTAAAAGGAATTTCGCGGAAAAATCATGCTTCAATTTCCTTGGGAGGGTGGAGGGAAATGGGAGTAAATTAAAAACATGGGAGGTTCATGCTCAGCAGGCATGATTTTTATTATGAAATTTTTGGTCCTGGCACAAAATTACCAATTGTTCTCCCACTTTGGCTTCCCGTGTAGTGCCTGTTGTAAAAAAAATATATGTAATAAAAATGACAATGGTAAAGAGAGAGAAAGAGAGGATGGGGTCAAAAGCCTCCACTTTATTAAATGCGAATGCATGTTCCATGTCGTCAGGGGAGGAAGAACATGAAATGTGATTACTCTTCCTCTGATATTGTGCAACTAAATTTTGCATGGGCACAAGGAATTTTTAATCAGTGGATATACCTTCAACACATGCTCTCTTCTCACATTTATATTCTCCGTTCTTTCCATGCAAAATAGGAGCTGTTAATTTTTTCTTTTTTTTTTGATTAACTAAGGAAGCTATATGTGTAATAACAGGGAAATATGATAGCCAAATTAATAAGAAAGCACGGTAGGATGTGGACGGAAGGAAAAAGTAATGACGAGGATGATTAATCGAGCGGGAAGGACATTCAATTTTTGTCATTGAATTCCAGGACACGCAAGGCCTGTCATGGCCTGGCGCCTTTTCAGGGAATTCGTGTCAAATGACACAATATGCATGCAGATGCCAAAAATTCAAAGACAAAAAAAAATCACGTAGAAGGCAAAGGAAAAATGCCTTGCGGAGAAAGAGATATACAGCTGGAGAAAAACCATATGCAAAAAAATTGGTCTTTGAATGCAGCTGGAATGGTCGCAAAAAAAAATCTGTGTTCGTACCAGGAAAAAAAAAGGCCTACAGCATCTCAATTTTTGTAGATAAATAAACTGGAACTTTTCCCCTGGAAAACTTTTTTTTTTCATAACAGAAGGAGTATAGAGAAAGAGAAAAAGAGACATTTGTTGGGGTCAAGACTCTATAAAAAAAACTTTCTCCCAACTTTTCTCTCTTTATGCCTTATCCTTTCATTTCCTTTTGCCATTTTCACAACAACAGCCACACATTTCAACTCCGTTCCCATATTTCCCTTTCCTTTTTTTTCACATCTACACATAAGGTTCAAAAGAATCGTATAACAAAATAAATAAATATAAAAAAAATTCACGATTTACCCCTGGAAAATATTTGCTTGGACTACTTTCGAAAGGAAGGAGTCCTGGAGAAAAAAAGTTGAAAGGGAAAGTATAGAGAGGACGAAAGAGAGAGAAAATGTCCATGCGGAATAAATTACATGGAAGAAGAATGTATCTACTCATCTGCAACAAATTGCTGGAGGACAAATGGGAGAGAAGAACAAAAGTGGAGAAAAACCATAAATTCAAGGAAGTAACATTTTCCTTTTCTTCCGTTTTTTTAAACTCAGGTCGAACTCCGAGATAAAAAAAAAAAAGGACAGAAAGCAGTCTCCTTTCTTCTTCTCAACTTTCCCCATGGATAACAGACAATTTAAAATTAACTTTCTCCCATTTGGAAGCCATGAAAAAATATTTACACTGAAAAATATTTGTCAACGTTGAAATTTAAGTTTATTATTTTGATCTGAAAAATAAATTCTATACGGGGAACAAAAGAAAAGATGGACGACCGAAAAAAGGGTTAGACAATAAAAAAAACGTGCTTTCTTTTTACAGAAATGTTTTTGGAAAATATATAGTCTTCAATAACAATAACAAAAAAAAAATATAAAAGTATTTCAGAGGTGAGGGGTATGTGGTCGTGGTGGGATATGAAGCCACGCGTATTTAAATGTTGGCGCTGTCCCGCGCCAAAAAGAATGAGAAAAATATGTATTTTTCCATGTCGCCGCAAGACAAATAGCTCTTTTCCCTTCCATTTTTATATCTTTCCACCTTTCTTCCATTTCTATTTCGTCTCTTCCTCTCTTTTTCTCTTGCTTTCCTTCTTTCTTCTATCTCCACATCTCTCCTCTCTTCCTCTCTTTGTCTGTCCCTGACATTTTCTGTGGGGATGTAGGCAATCCAGAGAGAAGATAGTGAAATTCTATTGCCATGCGGGAATGGCGGAAAAAGGGGGGGAGAGGGGAAAGGTAATAAAAATAGTAATAATAATAATATCGGCAGAAAAGAATATTGAATATTTAGAATTGTGTATAGTAAAGCTCCCTGCCATATATATATTTTTTACTACCACAAAAGCTCCCGCCTTACCCGCATTTCCCTACGGCATTTCCTAAATATACCAGGCTATTCACAATCCACAGAAATTTTCTGTCTCTCTCTCTCTCACTTTCGTCCTGCCTCTCTGGCTCTGTCTGGAAGCATAGGTATATTTTTACCCAAAGAAAATCCCCCGGCTTTCGGTATGCCACCGCCAGTCACTCGAAACGTCCTTCAATTCTTTTCGCATATTACAAACTACTCCGTATTTTTTTTTGTACTTTGGAGCCGCACAAGAATTTTTCTGCTCTACATAAAACTTTGAAGTCTAAAAAAAAACTCCACACAAAAAAATAAATGTTTACTACTCCCTGTCCTTTTCTCTTCGAGTTCTTATTTTGCTGGGAGGTTTATGGCTGTTCCAACAGCATTTTTTTCTATGTAGTCACCTGTATTTTTACAGGAAAATAATTCTTGGGGGAGAAAAACAACAAAAAAATTTTTGACGTGTGATTTCTTCAAAAGTTTTTTTTTTTTTCGTAGTTTGTATATTTCCTTTTGCTTTTTTTTTCTTCCTTCGAAAGCCGCCAATGAAGGCAAGAATATGGCAAGTTTTGAAATGCTCGAGGTGTGCCTTTTACAATGATTCTTTTTGTTGCTACAATTTTACACTCCTGCCCTCTTAACTTGTAAGGAGAAAAAATCCCTTCAAAAATCTTTCTCAACCACAAATTCCCTCTTGTGTTTATCCACGATTTCTCCACTTAATTCCCCACGAAAATACACGTGAGAAGAAATCAGAGGAGACGAGAAAAACAGAGAAAAAAACAGAGATCGTGAGAGCGCAAATGACACCCTGTAATTAACTCTTCCCTTATTCCATTCGCCCCGCAAACGAAACAAGGCATTTAAAACATATAATTACTTTAAAATGTTTTTTTTTGTGTGTGTGAAACAATTCATTCCTAAACAAACTTGGAAATAGAATTTGTGCGATCAGATGCGGAAGAAAACGATTTAAACCACCAAAAAATTGCGAAATAAATCTAAAAACTCAAGACAGAATTTGCATAACGACGTGAACTAAAATATGCATCACTGTTGACGCAACATCATTCCCAAAAATGAGGAAGAGATACATATACACATGAATAAATAAAAGGGACTCCATAACGAGCAGAAGAGGGCAATTAATCACCAACATCAATATTCCGGCCCTCATGAATATATAAGTATAGTTAAAAAGGAAGAAATCCGAGAAGTGTGTTTTCTTCATGTTTAAAAAAGCCCTCTCAAAGGCAATTATAATCAATTCAGAACCCAAAGAGCACCAGGAAACTCATAAGCCTGTATAAAATGTGATGAAAGGAAAACAAAATGTAGTGCAACTTTTTAAGAACTTTAAATCTCCGTATTTAAATTTCTCCATGTATTACCATTGTACACAATTTCGTAACTCTTTCTGCGGGGGTCATACACCTTTTAACCTCAATTTCCTTTAAGAAAGCATATGGAGAAAAACAAACTAGAGTCCAAAGGATAAATTTCCATTTATAAAATCTGTATAAGAGATCCCCAGTGATTTTTATCATCATTCAATTTAATTTCGAATTTCATTTTTCTAAGCACGACAGAATCCGGAGGCTCCCTGGGGTTCCCATGCAAACTGGAGAAGATGATGATGATGACAAATCCGTCCAGATTATTCCTCATCATGACCTTTATTCTTTAACGAAATTGAGCATTTGCACTCACGTTTTTATTTTTTACTGCCCAATTAATACTTAATACCCTTCCATTTTTATCCCTCTGATCCCGTCGTTATACCAGCGTGGATTCCTCCCCGTACATTCCAGTACTGGAGAAAGGGGAAAAAACATACAAATGGAAATAGTAGCTAGTTTTATACAATTACAATGAAAATTCCCACCTTTGTCATCATTCAATCCCCGCCCCGTCAATCACATTTGAAATAACAGTGAAGGAGAAAAAAAACGATTTAAAGTCAAATAAAAACGGATTTTTTCTTCCTCAATTGTCCCTATAGAAGATTGAAAGGAATTAGAATAATAACAGATGGAGGAGAGATGCTATCAAAAAGCTCCATTTAACAAATGTTCAGTGGAATGATAATAAAAATATTTCTTGTATTTTTGTTTGTACTTTTTTTTTTATCCATGAAAAAGGCAGAGAGAAGAGATTCACATTCAATTCAAACTCACGACCAAGCTAAAAGTTAATGATGATGGATGGATTGGAAGAAGAAGGAAATAGAAAAGGTTGGAACTCTTTTTTTTTTCTCTCTCGTATCTCCAGTCAGTGAGACGGAACACTTTGTACAAGAGATGAAAATGGGCAACTCATTGAGTCCAATCTCGACCATTTAGACGAAGGAAGAAGCTTTTTCTATTTCTCTTATCTTTTTTCCTACAATATTCCCCTTTTGAAATCTCGCGCTTTTTTTTTTTTTACGGATACAGCCAGACCTTTCTCCGTATCTTCCTTTCCAGTCACGTCTATACGTGCATGTTCTGGAGTCTAAAAGCTCTAGAGACTTGGAGAGTCCTATCTGTATATACATATGACTTAAGGCTCCAATTTCCCTTTGAAATCTTACTCCAGTACATATTTGTGTTCAAGAGCCTTTTTTTCCTCTTTGAAAATCTTCCCTGGTGTCCGGGTATTTCTCTCCATTGCCTCCCGCCTTTGAAGGCACGAGGTGTTCCCGGATATTTTGGTTCCCTTTCAAAAACAAAATCTTTTGAGTGTAAAAAAAAAAAATACATACACATGTGTTCTCTTTGAGGAATCTTTTTTCCCGGGTTAAAAAAAAAAGGAGTGAAAGGTAAGACAGGGAAAAAAATGGACAAGAACAAGGCAGAAACAAAAAGGAAATCAAAGGGAAGCTAAAAAGGCTGTTACTTGATTTCCAAAAGGGAGAAAGAGAAAAAAAAGGTGTTTTGTGTAAGTGTCTACATATTACCCGCGCCACATTTACAGGAATTGGCACATAAAGAACAGGGCTACTACTACAAAGTGTATTACCCAGATTTTTTATCCCTCTTCGTGTACTTTTCTACACAAACTTCCTCGTCCATCTCTGATTTCTCTAACTATACTTTGTTTTATGTGAGATAAAAAAAAAAGAATCTTTTTAAGACCAGAATGTTAGAGAAGGTTACTGGGCCTTTCCAAGAAGAAATGTTTTGGACAAGGGAGAGAAAAAAATACGGCGGAGAAGTAAGAGCAATCAGGTTTAACGGGTAATCTTAAACCTACTGGCAATGGGTGGGAGTCTCCCTGGAGGCTGGGGGGAAATTCCGCCCCCCCCCTGAACAACTAGAACACCATCTAATTCCCCAAGTTTTCGGAGGCAAACGGATGCCATTACATTAATGGTGGATCATCACTCCTTTAGCCCTTTTTTCTCTCCTTTCCCAACCTAAAAAAAAGGAAGACATCTAAGAAGAAACAAGAGAGCCTTTTGACTCTTTTTTTCACAAAAGGAACCAAATGACTCTTTACTGTTTGATGTGACGACTGGAACGGGATTTAATTAAAGAGGAGACACCTATCAAAGCGGAGGGCCCAGAAGTTATTGGAGGAGGGACTAGAAATGAGGGCACATTGCACCATACATTTTTTTTTTACCGGGACGTTAGCACACTAAATGGAAGACGCCAGGGGATAAAATCAACGAAAAAGGTCATAAACGAAAGAGGTCAAAAATTACACTTTAAAAAAAATGTACAGAAAGGTGGAAGGGGTATGGCAGGGCTTCCGGGAGAAAATTGAAGGGAAATCATATTTTAAAGGGGGAAAAGTCAAACATCACCAAGGGCAATAATGGGAGGCTGGGAGGGATGAGAGAAAAGTAGGGGAAAAGGAGTTTAAACAGATCCAAAGGGAAATAAGGGCGGAAAAATACACTAAAAGCAATGACCAAAATGTTCTTGGCCATACCTTCGCTTTTCTATTCTTTACTCCTTCAGGTTTCTTCCGAAAAAAAATAAACACGCTATTGAGAGAGAGAAATGGAAAGAGAGAGAGAGAGAGAAAAAAAAAGGAGACAAAATCTATCATGTGAAGTAAATAAACCATCTCTTGGTCAAATAAACTCTTTCTGTCATTCTTCCTGTGAAATCCTCTCATCCACCAGAACACCCAAAAGCATTTTCTGTACTTCCGTTCAAAATATTTTCTTTCTGTCTCTCTCTCTTTCTCTTCTCTCTCTCTCTTCCTCCTCTCTCTATCTCTTTCTAATCTCTCTGTCTCTCTTTCTCTTCTCTCTCTCTTCCTCCTCTCGCTCTCTCTTTCCCTTTTCTGTCTTTCTCTTCTCTCTCTCTGTTTCTCCTCTCTCTGTCTCTCTCTTTTCCTCCCATCTTGTCTCTCTTTCCCCAACTTTTTCTTCCTCCTAAAACATCCTCCCATTCACAGCCCCGAATTTTCGACCTGAGGATAAAAAGGGTATACCCCAGCACTATTTGCTAACACTACTTGTTCCGTTGAGTAAGTGTTTGCGAAAAAATTCAAGTTCTCCCAATAACGATAATAACTTTGAAAGGATCACCATCTCTCTCTCTCTCTCTCGCATATAAAAATTGAAGAGAAACATTTCATCAAGTTGTGAAGAGCACATTGGATTGGATTTTACGAGTCTCTCGATAAAATTAGGACGCAATGTAGCTGGAGGATGCAATGATAATAATTGATAACATGGCCACACGTCCATCCAAAAGTACTTGCAAACCACCACAGAAAGAGTATTTCCCATATGTTAGCACACTCTTTTTTTAATTTTTTTTTTGCCCAACCACCCACAACATTGGAGGGTAGAAGATGCTCGGGGCGAAGAGCTATCTAAACTAATGTGGATAAATGTGCTGGAGTTGAATGAAATGGTAATAAAATGTCATCCTGAGTCTCATCCCCAATAAATTCGCACATAATTTTTTTTAACCCTTCGCCTGAGTCCTCAGTGATCACATTCTTTATCAACCACATAATTATTACTCAAATACACTATCCTTCCTCACCCCAAACTGACACGAACTGTAAAAAAAACTGTGAAAATACAGGCAATTCTTTCCATTTAGAAAAAACAAAAATGAAAAGATGTTTATAAACAGAATAAGGAATGAGTCCAAACATCATTTTTCAACAGTCAAATGACTCACACGGAAATTGGCGGGGGCAAATAATCTTAGCAAGTGGTAAATTTACGAGTCTTGGAATCTCCCCAAAAAATTGATGCCAAAGCCATTTAACGTCAACAATTAGTTTAAAATTGGTTTCCAACAGACGCTAAACTACTGTGATACTTCAACATATCTCCGAAGAACATCACGAGCTGAACATGTGGCCGATTCCAAAAATTATTCCGTCCAAGACTTATCATCGAATCTCCTCTTCCAGGAGCAAATTCCCTTACCCAATAAAACTGCCATTGGGAAATTTCCCCATAAAATAGATTTATTTTGAGGCAAAAATTAAATTGAGGGCTACAGGGAGCAAAAAAAAAAATTGAAAGGCAAATGATTGTACCAGAGAGATGAAAGGCTGTCAATCAACGTCAAAAAAATAGAGTTGCTCAAATAATAATCCCTTGTATAGTAATGGTCATAAAACATCCTCATCAAGATGGTTCACGACAAAACGGGCAAGTGCAGCCGTCCTTTAGCAAAGAGGAGAGGGAGAGATGTGTAATAATAGACCACGTTAGATGAGACGAGAGTGAATGATCAAGTCATCGGAGGATGATGATGAAAATACCTTGGCCTTTGACGTCTCCTGTCCATCTTTCTCCTTCAACAACATCTTCATCTTCATAATCCTCCTCCTCCTCCTTCCCCTTTATAATACTCCTCTTCATCATCATCCCTTCATCCTTTTTCATCAACATCTTCATTCTCAGCCCATCCGTCAAGCATCGTGTGGAAACTGTACTACCAGGACACGAGGAAGTACACAGACATAAATGTATCCTTTCCCTTATAAATATAGATTTGTTTCATCTAGTTAGTTTCTTCCACATTGCACCTTTTACTACGTGTAGTTTTTATATACATATGTACCTGTATACCTTTAACCTTTTGTACGTAGCTATGTGCCCTAGCATCCATACGTGTACTCTATTCGGCTTCACAGCAGCATTTCAAGAGATTATAATAATTTCCCATTAAATACATATAATTCAAGGAATTAACATCTATTACTCACACTCGGCATGATAGACTCAGCGGTCACATTCTCACTTTTATCAGTTCCATTTATATGTCCTTTTCTTCCTTTTCTCCCTTCGTTTCTCTTCTATATTTTTATTTCCCCCTTTTTCCCCTTGGAATGTTTTCCGCTTTTCTTCTTTTCTCCCTTTTCCTTTTGAATTTAGAGTTCCCCATTTTTCTCTTTTCCTTTTATAGTTAAGGCTTCCCCTTTTCTCAATCTCCCTTTTACCTCTACGGTTTTTTCTTTTTACTCTCCCTTTTTTCCATCTCAGATTTCCTCTTTTTTATCTCCCTTTTTTCCCACTCAGATTTCTTCTTTTTCTCCCGCTTCTCTGTCTCTCTTTATTCTGAATTTTGTCAATCTTCAACTTTCATTTTATTCCTTTTCCCTCATTTTCTGTCGATCATCCCTCTGTCTCTCCCGTAACTTCACTTCTCCCACGCAGTCTATCTTTTTTTCTCGCAGCCTGTTTTCTCGCTCTCTCTCTCTCTGTGCTCTGTGATAGTTCTGATGATATTAATTTTTTTTTGTCAGCTAAAATTAATTTATCTCCCGACCACCAAGCCTACAAGAAGTGCCGTTAGAAAATAGCTAGACTGAAAGTGCTCTTCGTCTTATCTTGTACGCTCCGTCACCATTTTACACGTGGAAAAGATAAAATGTAATAATAAGCCTCCTTGTCTCCCTATGCATGCATTGCTGGCTCAGAAACTGGAGACAGATAATTCCAGGAAGAAAATGAAATGTCATCCAGTGAAATTCTGCAGAGTAGAAAAAATGGGCCAATCGATTGACAACCACGAGGTGCAGTTAACTTTTAACGAGGAAACATATGGGGCATGTGGGACAGGGAGAGAATTGAAAAGTGTTTAAAAAATATTTGCATAATAAACGAACGAGAGCTTTTATTAGGGAAAAGGGGAAGGGATAAAAATAGGTCGATGGTCAGGATAGAAATGCCGGTTAGTGGTGAAGTGAATATATGTTATTAAGGAAAAGTGAATGGTGTGGAGAAGAAAGGGTTCTTCTCAATGGACGGATCAATTAAGGGACATCAATCATTCAATTTGGCGTCGTCGACGGAATGGCTCTCTTTCCAAATTTCATTAGGACCAAAAAGTCAAGGGGTCATTCGCCGTAAGGCATTATTTTCCTGGCTCTTCTCTCACAAATGTACACCATTCCCCGTAATTTATATACAGAGTTCATATATAACACTTTAATTTCTCCCTCTAACATGATTACGTTTACCCCCATTTGTTTCCCTCTCCTCGTACGTTCTTTTTTTTTTCTTAGAACTTTTTTTTTTCATCTTGAAAGAACAGAGAATTTAACAAAAGTGAAGAAAGAAGAGGTTGGTTAGTGGCTTTTCCCTTTAAAAACTACAGAAAATGAGAGCGGAGAGGTAATTCCTCCTCTCCATCTTGCCCGGGTAAATTTAATTATGAAGGAGAAAATCAATGATGGCTGGGTCTTTAAAAACACACAAGAGCTCATTCTCCCTCCAGTTTCATTACATACACGGCCTTTCTCAAAAAGCATTAGGGAAGAAATTAAATTATTTTACACACACTTGTGATGATAAAAAAAAAAAATTCCCAGCACAAGGTTGGGGAGAAGTAGATGGAACCCTTTTGTTCCCTTTTGAAGACTTGAGTCTCCTGCCTCTTCACTCAACCTTTAATTAATTAAATCTGCCCCATAATTTAATCTCCTTGCACAGTACGTGTATACATTAACCTCTTTCTTAACCTTTCTTCGTCTTACCCACAAGATCTTATATTTCCTTACATGAAAAAAAAATCTGCCATGAACCATCTTCCACATTATACAGCGGATCTTCATTAATCCACTTCATCTTACGCTCTTCCACCTTTGCACTCTTCTCAAATCTTTTTATGTCCCGAAAAATATGCATCAACCACGTATGAAGCCCATGGATTTAATGAATTTTCTCCAAGGATGAAAAATATCTGGAAAAAATCTGGAAATTTCAAGAAAAACCAGTGCTTTGATCAAAAAAATCTCTCACCTAAAATGGATCCAAGGAAACATCAAAGACATTCCCATCGATTTCGCAAATTCCAAGGAGGAGCCGGAACATTTCCGTGGTGAAAGTGTATTCAATGTCCAAAGAGAAAGTCCGGAGGCAAATCCAAGGGGGAAGTCATGAAAGAAAAAATACACAAAACATTTAGTTCAAGATTCGGTGAAAGCTGGGTTTTTGCCTCGTCATCATTGACACAATTTGGCACACATTTCGGCTCAGTAGATATGGGACATCCAAAAGGAACATGAAGGACAAAATCCCCCTATTACGTGTATGATGTATGATGTAATCCCCTATTGATCCCCTTCTTGCTCTCACCCTTCCAGTCGGTAATGGAGAAGAGAAGAGAAATGCCTGACGACAGCGGAAACAATAACCTTATTAAATACATACCTCACAAACCCATCATATATCTTCCTCTATTTTCTCCCCATTTTTATTTATATACCTCAGCCAGCAACATCTTGTGATTACTCAGCACAAAAAAAAAATACGAAAAACAATTCTCCAGAAAAAAAAAAATTTCAAGACACGCAAAAAAATCCAATCACTTAGTACTCCCTCCTTCCCAAATTCCTCCATTTTCTTCAAGATTCCCTTCACGCTAACGGACAAAAAAGGGAATAAAAAGGTGGAATAATATTAAAAATATGGAGAAGCTTTGATTTTATATGTATCTGGGTGGAAAAGAAAAGTGCCATAAATCCCCAACAATGGAGATTCCCTTCACATGCAATCGCATACATAATTTCCTCCGTCACACCCGAGTCCATATATACTAGTACGATATATTTTTTGGGTTGAATTTCCTTTGAAAAGCAATAGACGTCCATTTGGATTATGGAGGGGGAAAAAAGGAGTTGAAAAGAAAATACTCCTGTGTGAATACTCACATTTATTCATCGCCTAAAGCTCATGTGAGGCACGCATTTCCTTATAATGAACCTTCCCCGCATCGTCCCTTTATTCCATTTCTACTGAGGAAGAACGGCAAATTCAATCAATTCTCCGAATTTATCTCCTTTCTCTTAGTACCACAAAAACTTGTCGGTTATTTCCCTATTCCCATACAAAAGCCTCCTACTTAATCAGATCGTCTCAAGTATGATAAAATTAAATAGCCATATGCCCAAACATTTTCCCACAAAAAAAAAAGGTTGGAAAAAGAAAATTTAGGAAATTCCTTCCAGATCCCGCTTTTAAAGCTGTGGCAGTGTCGGGAAAAGGGTTAATAACATCCCAACTGAACCGCCAGAGCCCCCGGAGACAGAATGGAGTCGAGGAGTGAAGGCAATGGAGGTGGAAAGGGACAAAATATAATTGCAACCACATTATTAGACTTGCTCTCCTCCTCAAAATTCTTTGGAGAGCGTTGTTAAGCATAAAATTTGCCATTAACCACCATAACATTAACTTCCGTGTCTCCAAAACATACATACAAAAAAAAAATCTCCTTCTGCCAGGAGAGCACAAAACGTGTGGAATTATTATGGTAAAATCCAACGGCCAATGCCTGTATAGAAGCACTCGGAATGGCGGAACGTCAAGACCAGAAGGCCCTTTTTTGGAGGAGACAGAGGGAAGGAGAGGAGAAGTGGAGGAGGAGGTGGAGGGGTCGTCGTAAACATAAAATGGAAGGAAAAGCCCTGGCAGAGGAGGAGAAACATGTGCAGTGGACATTAGATGGAGCATTAAAATTAAGTGCCAACATTCCGTTGAAAGTGAGAAGCAGGCACAGAAATAACAAAAAAAAAATCCCCGCAAGTGTTAGATGCCCATACATGCTCTTTGCTTTTTGCACTCCAAATCATATTTTTTTAAAGAAGAATTCTCTTCAAGTCCAACAAATCTGTACAGAACCTCAGAGCCAGACAGAGCTTTAGCAAAAAAAAAAAACAAAGAAAAAAAAATCTGCGAAGCACTCGAAAATCAAATTTATTCCACGTTATCAAAGCGTTTCCCAGGAAGGAAATGGAACGTTTTTTCTCCCGTTTTATAACCCTTTTCCCTTTATGTTTACCTCAGTCATTTTGGCACGTGCAAAGACAAAAAAAAAAGAATATCATAATAATAAAATGGAAGTGAATGCAATTACATGTGAGAGATGGGAGGGGGAAGCACATGGTATCGTACATAAATTTGTGAACAATGCCCATAAAAAAACCCATGGAAGAAAATACTGGAAAAGATGAGGCATTTCTCTCCATATTTCCCTAAAAATAAGATCAAACGGTATAAATGCATGCTCTCATTGCAAATTCCAGGCTAGGCAACAATTGTAATAAATAGAAACAAACAAAGTGGGAAAAGATTGTAAATTCCAAGCCATTATTCATGACGTTTACTCCCATGCTTTCCCTCCGCACTTAACGTTATTGCCTTCTCCCCACCCATCCCTGTTGTAGTTCGTTGAAAAAAGGCTTTTTTCTCCACAAACAGAAAAAAGTTCCTTCCTTGGGTCTTTCAGGACGGCTCCTGTGATAAATGGGCATTTCTATCAGCTGTAGGAGAATCTAAAAAAAAAATGTTTGCATTGCTTAAAAAAGACGGGATTCACCCAAAGATGTCATCCCATCAAATCAGGGATGTCACTGTAAGCCAAAGGAAAGTAAAATCCTGGCTTAAATATATGGAATGGTCCACCATAAAATCTAATGGGATTTCGCAGTTTTTTTTTGTGTAGCACTCCCATCTTCAAAATAAACGCAATGAACCCCCCAACCAAAAAAAAAAAAAAAAAAACTGTCAACATCACCATAAAATATGTGAAAATATTTATTTCCACGTCCTTGAACAGCGGTGGATTTATATTGGCATAAATATTCATGAGGCCTTAGCCAATCATGCACAGTTTTTGAATTTGCAGGGACTTTATGGAGCTATAATATTGTATTATTGTGTAATTCCTTTTTCCCATTTTACAGCCCATATTCGGGGGATAAATAATTGCCTTTGCCATGGCCAACCTCAACTAGGGAAATGTTGGGGAAATATGTTTTATTTTATTTTAACACAACTCTCCAAAAAATGCCCAAGAACATCAGGAAAATTGGAAGTACAGCAATAACAAGATATTTTGTCTAAAAATTAATCTCCTTTCTTATGTTTTTCGACCAGTCAATTCCTAATAAGTCCAAAAAGAGGCTCCACCCGCCGAAGGAAAAATTCGTGACCAAAACAATGAGAATGTTTGGAGAATCCTTTTTAAGAAGGCCCACATTCGTCTCAGCACACACGAATCCCATTCTGAACCAATCTTTTCAAGGATTTTCGCGCGAGTAACATGCAGTTGGACCATTACAAAATGGGAATTAGGAGGAGGAGAGAAAGTGTAAATACTTGTGAGTTTATTCCCAGAGAAGAAATTGAAAGAGAGAAAGGGAGAAATACAAACAAAGGCTGTAAGTGTAAGCCACTGGCTTTGAAAGCAAATCCATTTACACACACAGCTTCTCTGAAAAGAAATCCCTTAAGAAAATGAGTTTTTTCTCCTCCGGCTATTTACACGCTTTAAATGTCTATTGAACTTTATTTCCATCCCGTAATTGCTCCTTCTTGGTCAAAATGTTGATCAAATCCTTATCAGTTTTCACATTTTCCAATTCTGGTTGCTTCACAAATATTTCCTGGAATTTCCTTATTTTCAGTTAGCACAAAATTGTAACATGCCTTTAACGACCTCCCGAGACAAACTTTCCCGGGTACAACATTCCGAATTTTTCATATTCAGAAGTTTCACCTTCAGAATTTTCAGCAAAGCTTTCAGGAAATTGCTGCTGATTCCAAGAGTCCCCTTCCACCCGCGCTAATAAGTGACGCAATCAAAAAGGGCACATTTTAAGCTCCGCCAGTTGTCAAAAGAACTCCTTCCTTTTTTATTCATTTGTTAAAAGATCAGAGAAAGCATAATTTTTTGAAAGTCCCTCCCAACTTTGTACTTTCTTTTCTCGGGGAAATGACTTTGGAGTATCCATAGAAATGCAAGTTTTCCCACAAAAGTCAAGTTGATTCAATTCACGAGGGAACTACAAATTTATTCAACTCCAAAAAAACGACCACGAGATGACTGGAAAAGAAGTAAAGAATTCAATGGGGGGGGGAGAGAAATGGAGGAAAGTGAAAAAAAAAACACAAGGAAAGTTGCATCTAAAACTTGGAAAAAAGGAAGAAAAAAAAGTACTTGTTACATCCTCGTTCTTGCAGCATTGTAGCCATGTAAAAGGGTTAGGGAGTACATGGAGACGCCAATGAAAAGGAACATTCTCCGGATGTTAGCATTGGGTGTGGGAGGGAAAATCATAAATACAGATTTATCTCTCGACTTCATAATCATAATCTTACAAAGATTCTCCTTTATGTTAGCCTCCCCCATAAATATCAAATGGTCCACACTATATAGAGATATGAAGGAGAAAAAAGAGCGGAAGAGATTTTTATATACAAGAGTCGTAAAAAGGTAAATGGCAAGGAGATAAATTTTTCCCCCTCCGTCTCTCTCTCTCCGTATTTCTTTCTCTCTTTCTCTTCCACCTCTTTCTCTCTCTTGATCTTCTACCTCTTTTTTCTCTCTCCCTTGGCAAATAGCTTTCTTTTCACTTTCGAGGGAAGTTCCAAAGCAAAAAAAGGAGAGAAAAGAAGACGGAGACTGTCATGCGAGCGTAATGAAAAATCAATGTTGATATTGGGCTACTTCCAACAACATCCCTCCTCCCTGGGAAAAAAAAAATCTTGTGCTTTTTACGTTCTCTGTTTTTCTCTAGTTGCACGGTAACAAAAGGGAAGAAATAGGAAGAAGTGGAAGGGGAAAGAAAAAAAAAGTTTTTCGCCCACTTTCACTGCAAGCCCAAGCCAAGAAAAAAGGTTGAAGTAAACATTTTGTGTAGTGCATTGTGCGCTTAATAGCACACATCATCAAAAGTATCTTCAGTATATCGTCCTCTTGTTTCTGTAGCTCACATTTAGAAAGGAGAAAAAAAAATCTTGTGTCGTATCTTATCAGTAGCAAAGACTCTCCAAAATCTCTTCATCAGGACATTTACTCTTCTTTCCCGGAATTCGGGGGATAAATCCACTTGTACTTTCTCAAAGGGGGAAAAAAGGTCTCAACGACAGAAAATAACAGATAAAGCATGGAGATCAATTGCTTCCCAAACCCATAAAAAAACAAATTCTCATTTAAACCGGCAAAAACAATTCAACTCCACGGCATAAATCAAAATGGAAACAAAATGCATGGGGAAGGATGCAAAATTAAATGGAAAATTCGGTGGGGGAATTGCCCACGTAAAAATGCCGGAATTAATTTGAGTGTTCCCGCCATCTGCAACATCTGCATCTGAGGTCGTTTCCCTCTCTCGTCTCACAATATCAAGTGCAAAAAAAAAAAGAAAAAAATGAAAGGATGCGACAAAATAATTTCGTCTCCAACTGTTTCCTTTCTTCCTATTTTATCCAGATTTTCTCTCAGTGCACTCAAGAGTACACCAACCAAATTGTTTTTAATGGAGGGAAAATGAAGAAAAAAACGTTATGTAATGGCGTAAATAAATACAAAAAAAAAATGGATAAAACCCGACGGAGATTTTGGGAAAGATGAGAAAGAAAGGAAGCGGAAAAAAATGGGTGTGATTATTTCCACTAGGGCACATTATGAGGATATGGCACAAGCACGCCATTATAGTCACCCAATCCAGTTGAGTCAGTAGAAAAACAACATATCCCCAACGGTGCCAGACTGGAGCCACTATAATATAATTTATTTTGAAGGGTAATAATAAAAAAATATATATATATTTTAATAATAGCACACGAAAAATATTTTTCTGGTTACACTTTCAAACAATGAATTCCTCTTAATGGACTAGAATCTCTTTGATACGAAGGATAATGTCCATTCATAAAATGCTTTTGGTCCCTACAAAATACAAGAGGGAATATAGTCCATCTATCCAATGATAAAAAAAAAAGACAGAAGCTCATCCTTTATTACAGCATTCGCGTGCATGGAAATAATTTGGACTGTATGCTGACACAAAAAACTGAGGCCATTACTAGACCCATTTATTACGCAATTTTATGTTTAAAAAAAAATATTTAAAAGGCAGACCCATTCCTGAAATCTCTATCAACAGCCCTGATGTTTTCATATTACCCATTCAGAGCAAATGACCAACTCACACACGAAAAGGGAGTTGCCAAAAATTTTGTTCAAAAATATGCCCAAACCTTCGCCAAACCTTCGTTTGCAAAAAGGTAAAATCTCTCCCCCCAGAAACTACCAGAAATAACCCTTTCATGTTGTATCTTGTAAGTCGAATAAGTGCGTAGTTTCGCACGCAAATAGAACCACCCACACTGGGAACAGATTATGGTCGTGAAATGGACACTGGAACAGCTGAAGATTAAAGCCACCCCCGCCAAAAGAAGGGAAAAAAAGAGGTAAATTATTGCGGATAATTACTAGGAAACAATTACTATTAGGTGAAACCCTGTCATTAGACTGTCCATCTTTAGCCTACCCTGTAATTAACCATTCTTCCAATGACCATTTTCATTCCTTATCAGACGGGGAAAGTGTACATCACTGGACAAGGAGTGTAATCATTTTCAAAAAAAAAAAAATATGAAGAAAAAAGAAAGCAAAAAAAAATCCAAAGTCCATGTCAACACTTGTCACTCAACTCCTGTCATGTCTCTCTCTCTCTCTCTCTCTCTCAGATTCACTCTTTCTCACTCCTTTCTTCACATGTTTCAGCCAAGAAAATCCTTCCCCACTTATTTACATTGCCACACTCAAAAACTGAAAAAACTAAGCTGAATAAAAACTGCAAGACAACTCCACACAACAGTATATCTTCAAATATTTATTTGCTCAGTTCATGTTCAATTTATATTTAAAAAAAAGCATGATGTGATGAGAGGCACGGACTCACTTTTCCCTCTTTAATCTTCCCATAAATTTTTATATAAAACGTTGCCAAAAAGTCTATATTTACATTCCCTTTTTCCACACTTTCTTCTGCACTTCTCATCATCTTCCCCCTATATTTTTTATAATGTACACAATTTAATCAAATATATGAATTTTCAAGTCTTCCCATCCTTCTTTTTTGCAGGAGCGTGGAAGGGAGGCGGAGGAGGAAAAAATAAAATAAATGACATGAGGGTGCACTTGATGTACTGCGAATTGGAAATGCTATGAAGGGAAGAAAAGAGATTAATAAGAGATTAGAAGATGACGCCAATGTCTTCCAGGGAAAAACCAGATAGTATAATAATAATTACCAAAAAATTAAATACATATACATACAATATACAGATACATATGCATGTAAGAGACATCCAAGGTTTCAATAGATCCTCATAAATTGCTCATTACTTACTTGTACACACATTCGAGGATAAAAGGGACATTGTCAGCTGTGCACATTTACATGCATATGTGTTTGTCTCATAGCCAGACAGACTACCAGACTATTTATTACCGAGAAGATGAGCGTGCAGCCAAATAGAAGGTAGGATAGTTTATTTATAATCTCTCTCTTTCGCTTTCTCTCTATCTCTCTGTTTTTGCGCTTCTTTTCCATGAAGATAATTGGAGAGTAGGGATATCTAATAGGAACGGATGTGTAATATGGAAACACTCTGTATGACCTTCTCCTTACATTAACAGATTAAATAATCATAGGAGCGCACACACCCATATTCACCATTTCTCTCCAATAATTCATTCTGTCCGTCTCCATCTCTCTCTAGTTTCTCATTCCTATTTTTTATTCCCTGCACAATTGATTCTCCGGGAACATTGAAGCAATTCCATTCGCATTATTAATTTGCGCCTCCTTATTCCCCCCTCCCTGCACTCAGCCGCCCGCACATTTTTACCTTTACCTTTTTTTTTTTAATTTCCGCAGAACGCCCAAGGGCAAGACTGGTACAGGAAGAAGGTGAAGAAATAATGGATGAGCAATAAAAGCGCAAGTGCCAGTTAATAATAGAAATGAATAAAAGGTACTTTTCCACCAGGCTCTCTCTCTCTCTCTTACCGTCCTTCCCCGGCAACAAAAAGTGTACGGTACAAAAGGCCGGACATAAATAAATCCAGGGCAGACACATTCATAATGGATTATTATGGACCGGTATTTACCCCGGTTTTGAGCCCCGATTTTAAAAAGCTCCGGGCTTCCCCCCCCCCCGGTTTTCTGTGGGGAATAGACCACTCTTGTAAAAGACGGGAGAAGTCATGTACTTTTCTGGAGAAGTGACTCATCATGAATTCATACAAATGGTAGATGTTTCATAAGGTCAACATATACAGTATTTGTACCTATATAATTCTCATATTATTAATAAGCCCATAAGGCTTTTGGAACATCAAGTCCACTAAAAAGTGGATCGGAGGGGATTAATTTGTTGTGGGCAATCCTTAGAATCCTTTAATTAATTACTATTTTCCTCCATCACATTTTACCTTGATCCATATTTCCCCGTTTCCCTTTCTCTCTCTCTCTCTCTCTCTCTCTCTCTTTAGAATTGCGCCCTCAATTTCCCGAATCAAAAACAGAGAAAGGATCGTCGTTTGAAAAGCTCAGATATGTACTTAATGCTATTCCACCAACTGCGAATTATTTGTAGAAGCCCTTCATTCGAAAAACACACATATTAAAAAAAATCTCATATGAATGCACGAACAAATATTTGGAAACAAACACTGAACATATAGAAATGACTTGAGCATTGCCGAAGCGTTTCCTGGACTTTGTCCTCTTTGATATCGACCAATGTTTTTCATGGAATCCAACCCTTTTTTTCATTTAATACTTTACCCAATTGCACTCAATGATCT
Source organism: Disparrhopalites patrizii (assembly GCA_034698585.1). Taxonomy (NCBI): domain Eukaryota; kingdom Metazoa; phylum Arthropoda; class Collembola; order Symphypleona; family Sminthuridae; genus Disparrhopalites; species Disparrhopalites patrizii. The sequence goes on along the minus strand of JAQGBT010000738.1, from coordinate 1,726 downwards.
TCTAAAGAAAAAAGGACAGAGAGAGAAAGAGAGTGAGATGTGATCAACTGTACTTGATTATTTCAACCCCACCAATTCCAGATGATACAATGTCCTCCCTTTCCCTCTCTTCATCCTTACCCTGACGCTGATTAAAAGTCTCCAATTGATTTCATTAAAGCTGAGGCCCAGTACTCAGTGCCGTTATAAATAGTGTATATAAACTGTACTGTATTCTATGACGGAGAATCTAAACTAAAAAAAAAATAAGGATGGAAACATGTGTCATTGGCATCACTCTTGTGGACTCTCGATGAGGACCTTTTTTTTTAGCTTCTAATCTTATCTCCCACCCACTTGACATTTTTTTATTGTTCCAATGTCCCATCATGTCTCATCATCTTCAAAAACTGTCAACAGTCATGAGAAACTACGTAGTCATCATCCAAGTGTACACACACTCTCCCTCTCCATTCTATCGCACGTCAAATGATGAGGAATTATTATTAGTGTAATAAATATGTGAATGTGTACAATAATACAAAAGAAAAGGGGAGTCAGCATTAAAAAAAAAAGAGTTGTGTATAAATCTCGACTTCCTCAATCATATTCAATGCTGAGAGAGTGCATTTTGTATTACTCTGATGTCCTCTTCCAATTTGGAGTCACATATGGAAGGTTTCTGAGGAATTAATTCAGTCCAATAATTCCACATGATGCACATTGCTCAAATATTCACATAATCACAATCTCTCTTGTTTCTATTTCTCTCCTAGAATTCGTCTCCCTCTCTCCTTCCATCCTTTTCGGCAGTGATTTAGTCTGTACCAAATAACTCTTTCCTTCAGTATTTATTATGTACATGTTTGTACTTACATATTACTATTCATTTACCCCGTTGGAAGGGATTTACACGAGGTTTTTTGCGCGGGGTTAATAGTAATTAAGCGGAGGGCAAAGAAAATTATGTTCTCGTAGAAACGCTATAAATAAATAAAATTACACCCTGAGGAAGTAACCAAGGAATGAACAACTGGCTTTCTCCGGTCCATATTTTCCTTTAATTCACAACTGCTCCCGGCCACAGCTACTTGGAACTTTATACGGACGTTTCCCTTGGCCCCTGTACGAACTGATTGGGTGCAAATTATTGTCTACGCTGTAATTTCTTTATGTTGTAGCTTCTGTAGTCCTGCGATGTAGAACCATGGTAAATACACAAAATTCTCCTGTTATTTTATTATGACTGTCATAACAGTTATTCCTCGATTTATGTACATGACATTGGCCGTTCTCCCCGTTTTTCTGCTTTCTCCCGATTTATTATTTAGGTTTCGCTATACCTATCTCTCCCGGATATTCAAGTCGGTTTTTTTGCTTTCTCTCTACTTATTCTTTGGTTTTCCCTTCCTTTCTCTATTTTTATCTTGTTCCACTCTCCTCGTGCTTCCCTCTTCTTTCTATATCTGTTTTCTCCCGGCTTTCTCTTTTTCACTAATGTTACTTTCTCCGCTTTTCTTCCTACATTCTTTCTGTTTTTCTCCATTCTGTCTCCGCTTTTCTCTCTTCTTTCTGTCTCTGTTTTCTCTCTTCTTTCTCTTTATGCTTTTCCCCCTTTGTTTTTTTTCTTTTTCTTTCTGTCTCCGCTTTTTTCTCTTCTTTCTATCTCTGCTTTTTTCTCTTCTTTCTATCTCTGCTTTTTTCTCTTCTTTCTATCTCTGCTTTTTTCTCTTCTTTCTATCTCTGC
>JAQGBT010000737.1:0-43165 GCA_034698585.1 Disparrhopalites patrizii | reverse complement strand
CGGAGGGACAGTTACCCAGGTGTGACATAATACACAGGGCATCTCTCGGGTATGCCATGGGCTAAAACCTAACTATACTAGTATCCTTACGTTTCCCTTAGATAGATGTTTGGTACGTTCTTGTGAGGAAAAACAGGAGGATAAAAACTTGTTGACTTGGAGGATTTGATTTTGATACATTTTACCTATTATTTTTGACATTCAGAATTGAAGACATGATGATCTGCATACATTCTAACAGGGATGAGGAAAGGAATAGGACAGCCAATGCAATCTAGTAGCTACTGGTTGTCTAGCATATGATTACAAAATGTTTCAGAAATACGAAAGCCACATGAAAAGTCAACTGCGATTTAATCACTTTTCCGTAGCTCCTATGTAAACTCGCATGTACTACATACACGGTAGATATGTTCAGCTTTTAACAAATTGATTGAATCTTGACTTTAGTGGGAAGATTACGACTTTATTTTCGCGTATGAATTGCATCCATCTTCTCCCACATGAGAGGAGAGGACAATAACGTACATATTTGACGCAATGACCCTAGTTTGGCGCCAGACATTACTAATTAAACTCGCATTACAGCAAAATTTTATCATTAAAAACTTTTGATTCAGCTTGAGCCAACTGAGATTTTGTACTTACACCATGTCCAAACAGTTTATAAGGGAAAGCGTGTGCGGAATTCTTATGATTTTTTCCCGCTTTTGTTAACGTTCATATATTTTTTGTACCAATAATGACATTGTAAACATTATTATTTCATTTCGAAACTCCATCATTTCCTTCTCAAAGCGTGCACTCACTACTGCCACAATAATCATAATCGTTAGAACCCTTATTGCTTTTGGAAATTTACGAATAAAAATACTCTGTACTGTCTATACTCACACAAACACACTAACCTTATGCAACATATAAATGCGAAGGAATTTTTCCCATGCTCTTTGTGTCATGCCTCCTACCCTCCGTACTTCTATAATGTTTATACGGCTATATCATTTCTGCATTTTATTTTTGTTTACGAATCAGCCAGTAAATCTTATTCCTTGAACTACTATCGAAGCAATAAAATTCCAGGAAATTTCCTGACGGAACAGGATGTTTTTATTTGTATGCATTTGAGGATAATTTTATTATGCATTTTATTGATTTCAAGGATTCTCAATATTTTGAATTAGTGACACCTTGCTCGAGAGGCTTACTTGGTGAAACTACTTAGGATACAATTATTTAGATTTAGATGTACGATTTCGAAAAAAAATTTCCTATCGGACTGTTTGCACAGTAAGTCCTCAATCATAATATATACACGAAGAAAATTTCCATCTGATCGGAAGAGCTGTCAATAGAATTGTCGTTCCTGCAAACAATTTTTCGTGAAAAGAAATATTCGTTCGCCAGCAATAATAATAATCCTATTTTTTCTGACCTGACATAAAATACAGACATAGCTTTGTGTTCGTCATATCAAAAGGAGAAAGGCATTATTTTCACATAAACGGGCTAGTTCATCATCGCCTCATTCAAGTAAAAACATTAGTGTGACTGGAGGGCAGGATTTGATGTCTTTCCCCATAATCACCCATCCGAAATACATACAACAGCTTCTAATCGCACGTGTTCATTTTTTTTAGCTAATTAACAATTATCTAATTGTAAGTATGCAACCAATGCTATAAAAAAATTTGTCTTCGCATATTATGTCTGCAGCAGCAGCACCATTTCCTTTCCAATCTGCGGCTGTGTAAGATTCCGCCGCGTCACCACTGTCAACATAAGCACAATTTGCTTTTGTGTCTCCATTGACTCCATTCATAAGCTTGTCTTCACATTGTGTCTTTATATAATGTTTTATTACACAATTTCATGACAACGAAAAAAAAAAACAGATGAACGCCCTTGAGGCTTCGTAAATATACACAATAGTATTTCGTACTATTTTTAACAACCCACAAAGGGGTTTTTACGCACAAAGTCTGCATACAAATAAATATCTGGCTTTTATATTCCATTGTTTAGGCGGTGATAAAAAAAACGAGACATGCACGTGATACTTGTGTATTTACAACGTGAATAAACTGGAATGTAATACTCGATTGTACTGGCTCTGACTGCGTTGAGAACGGACCTCTGAGTGTTCGCGTCTACTGTTTACTAATATAGATAGATACATGTACACACGAAGTAGTACATATTACTAGAATAGAAAGTCTGGCCATTAGCAGGGAATTTGTACGTTGCAAAATCAGGTATTTGATGAGAATGAAACAGAGTTCATATCAATGTCTGGGGAGGGACAGGGGGATGTGATGTGGTAGTCATTGATATTTAAAAAAAATATGGGATAACCAAAATGGATGAGTGAATTACTACACAGCGGTCAGGGGAAAACCTTAATACGTTCACCATAAAATGGGGAAACATAAGAAATGACATTAATTTAATATTTGAAATTGTCAAAAGTCAAAACTATGGAGATTAGTGAGATTTCTATTTATACGCGCATTTGTACCACGGCCATGTACATTGGCCTAGAGGTAATTACCACATGAGATGTATCTCCCTCTATCCTTTGCATTAAATCCGTTACAAATGGACACTTAATTTGTGTATCTAATATGTACGTGATAATCTCTGGAGGAAAAAAAAAAATCTGCTTCCGAATCATCTTAAACAAAAAGATGAGCAGTTGAAAGTGTTCCGCTATCCGTTTGCTCTCCCCTCCAGTTGGTTCATTAGAGTAATTAATTTTACTATTAATCGGCCGGCGTTGACTTTTGACTCAATTAAAGCTTATAACTTTAGATAAAGTCCTATAGATTCCTCTGAAGATTTTCTGTAGTGCTTAAACACGTCGTTGCTGTACATACTCCAAAGCACATATGCACATGTATATATATGTACTGCCAATATATTTGAAACAGTCAACTTTTTTTCCACCTCGGTTATAGCAGTTTTGTCTTTAGATGCACGCTTGAGACTCGCGGCGAAAGTACGACAAGAGATTCCCTGTCTCGTCTTTATTACTACGCAGTTAGTGCTAACTCTCATGAAAAGTAAGTAAACGTCTGCACATATTGACACAAGTGTGTTGATTTAATTGACAGTGGCGAGATTATGTAAAAGTTGGTCTTTTGTACATCGTAGGCCTTCAGTATACAACTGCTGGGATATGGGTTCCCCAACAAATTCACATCACCCCTGGGGTGGCAATCATCGAGCTATTGCCAAGTATTTTAGGGCTTGGAGTATTTCTCTAACACTGCAGCTTCCTTGGGGAAACTAAATTAAATTACATACATTTGTGCTTTTTTTTCTTTTGCATGACAAGCTTCGTGTCACCATTCGGTGGTCTGGGCTTGGCCGCCTTTTTATCATGTAATTTCTTCCAAATTATCCCTGCTTCAGTTAGCGGAGACAGCCTTTGCTTTTTGCTAATTAAACACATTAATATTTGCCAAATCTTTTTTTTTTTAATTTTTGTCTCTAGACTTTGTCTGAGTGGTAGCAGGCGTTTTTTATGTTGATCATAAAACTAAAAAAAAAAGACAAATTCTAAAAAAAATGTACATCATTTGACATTAGTACAAGCCAATCCAAAAACTTTCTCTGATGTGTAGGAAAATTATAGCATAACTTTCTTGAAATCTTAGGTTTGCTCAAACGACATTCACACACAGCTTGCATTTTGTGTGTACGTATACACACATGTGATAATAGATAATACAGTATTTTTATCAAAACAGTAGCCTATTATATAGTTTCCTTATATTTCTTTGAGCAATGCCCAATAACACTTTAATTATTTTTTCTGTTTTAAAGAAAAAAAATATTCCCCTCAAAATTTTCCATTGAGGTCGTACAAAACCAAGGGCCTTCAAGCTTTTTTTGTTCCAAATGTTATATCAATCTATGCACAGACCATTGACCCGTGGAAAGAAAGTCCTAGAATTCCCACTTGGCATTCTCTCGAAGGACCTTTTGGAAATAATCCGTAGAACAGAAACAACCCATGATTCTGGGAGAGAAGCCGAAAGAACTTTTGAAAGTAAAAACTAATTCCATCCCTGAACCCAGAGATTCTTTCGTTCCTGAGAAATATGAATTATTATGCATAAAAAGTGGCAGATCAAAAAATCTGTTTATTTAAATGAGAATGTTTGCACCTTCCATTACTTACAACATTGTCCCAGGACAGGTACATCAGGAAATCAGGATTATTCGTGACGATATTGTTGATGGACTAATATAGGTATGAGACATGGCTGTGGAAACAATACATTTTAAATGGTTTTCTTTGCGTATATAATTCCTACCAAAATTTCCATGGCCTGAAAAACAAATAAGAAACCCGCACACGTTAATGAAGGGAGCGAAAGTATCAAAATGGTACAAAAGTGGTTTGTTTCCTAAAAAAAATTTACTTCCAGCAACTAAAACAAAAGTTTGCCGAACCTATCAGTACTGAATTCAGAGCACGGAAATCTCCGTGTGGTCGTCAATATTGACAAGAGAAACTTCAAGAAAAATCTCGTGAGCCATCCATTATATTGTATGTAATTATTAGGGTCAGACAAAATGACTTTTGTGTATACAAGAGTTGTAGGAGAAGGCTAATTTTGGTCCAGGAGAAACTCTTTCTATGCACATGACTGACCTATGTAAATTAAAATTTCTATTTTTCTCTCATAATACAAGCTGTTGTGAAAAATACGATACTAATTTTTCAAGTTAAAAGCATGCAAATAGCAGTGCCTGTAGGGTAAAAATGACTTGTCGTTGTAATTGTAAACTAGTACATTCTTGTTTACGAGAAGTGATAAGTCTTTTCAATGCCTAAAAGTTCACTGGAATTGTGCATGTAATATAAATACGTATATACCTATACGACGCAAGAAAACTGGAATACTGATTCATCATGTACAACATAACTTCAATTTATACAAAATAAAAGGGATCTTGCGGCAAGTGCATACACGCTACAGTGTATGCATGTGAATTGTTAATCTCTTGGAAATACTTAACGGCAGAGCTATGTAGATCCAAAGCGCGTGAAACGGGGTTTCTTGAAGGCAAATAAAATAAAAATGCGTGTTTATATAAAGCCATGATTCCTTCGAGAACTCTGCTTCAGATCCCACGACGATTCCGAACGAGCAACACCGTGACAGCATAGATAATTTTGACAAAGCTACCCGCCATTCATTATTCTCCTGTAACTTTGTACAGCTACGAACGTGTGTGTTTTGATTCCTAGGAAATCTTTTTTAATACAAACGCGTGTCAAAGTGTCAATTTCACCGCCTGTTATATACTCTTCCTAGGAAATCATTGTACACTGTAATAGAATAAAAACATTGGTGGTCCAACGTTTGTGCTAATTACAGTGTGGTTAGACAGTTTACAATTAAATACATATTAGTTATGTATAATTTTCTTGGCAAAGAATTGTTACCCTCTTTTCACTTATGCCTTACTCGATAGGAGAAAGTGTTTCTTCTAGTCTTCAGGGACTCTTCACCGAAGTTGACTTGTGATTGGTAAAAACAAAAACAAAAAAAAAAGGAAATCATATAAACAAACCAGAGAAAGAAAAAAAAATTCAGTCAGCAAATATACATGCTGGTATGAATTTGGGTTTTGAAACTCACATCAACAACAACGGTGGATACGGCTACAGAATTTTAAGTCACAACATTAAACTGAACTGGACACGTAAAAGCTTCACTGTCTTCATTAAGGGCAGCACGGGAAGGACCAATAGTTCGCGTCAACGACTAAAACAGTGAATTATTTTCATTTTAAAACTTTTATAAACGCAATAGTTATAATTGCCGTGAATTAACTTATACAAAATAAATATTAGATTTCTTACTTCCCTCAATTTTTTAAACTTAAACGTACATAAATAGTTTACAGAGAAATCGTAGAACTTATTATTTTATAGTAATCTTTTTTTTTTTTTTTTACTTGTGTGACCACATTAAAATAATTATTTCCCCCTCTTTTGCTACACAACTACATTTCCCAAGACTTTTCTCATTGCTGCGTTGTTAATTCGCAAAAAGAACTTTCTCCTGATAATAGTTCTTTTCCATAAGACTGAAAAAAGACGAATTCCACAATGGCTCTAGAAGTTCGAGATAAGAAAATGAAGGTAAGAATTAGCCTACATATTTGTACATAATTTTCTGGCTTTATTTTCCTCTTGACATGCAAAATATGTTATACGTGCTAATAATAACCACGAATAGCAGACACCAGCATTGCACACAGGACAAAGTACGTTGAGGTCTAATCGCCTAATGTGAAAGCCTTCGGAAATGATCAACTTTTTCCGGAGAAATGTAATACAAATAGTCATGTATTTGCATGCATAATCCCTCAACCTTCCCCCTTTTATGCAGTTGTAATTTGTGTACATAGGATCTTCAAAGCCTTTCTCTGAAGGGTGACTCACCCCGTCATTTTATGAGTGTCCCCTTTCCTCAAATCTCGTCCTACATTTTTACTAACATTCATTTACGTTTCCTTTCACTGCTTGTCCTGTCTACAGCCAGGTTGACTCGTAATTATACTAGATAGCTGAAGCCATTTTAATTTCTGAATCTTACAATTATATTGCTGCTAGTAGGTACTTCTGGTTGTCGCAGTGTGAAGGCCTTTAAGCACTATGAGCAAGTTTAACCGAGAACAAATTTTTAGCTCTAGGTTGATATTTTAATTTTGAGTAGCTGATGCAAATTATATGATTTGCTTGTGAATACTTTGACTACCTTTAAAATCCTTGGAGGGACGTAAGAGAAAAGAAATGACACTGGTGCTTCACATTTAAACAAATTATCTCTACTTCTCCGGTTCCTTGATGAATAAATAGTTGAAGTATCTCCCCCGACACTCATTCATCAGTAGTTCAAATATTTGTGTGCATTTTTTGAAATATCTTTCTCGCCAATGCTTCTAAATGATGCGGTGTATTTGGTACAAGGCGAGCAACGTCTAAAAAGGCCAAGTGCAAATGTACGGCCGCTGCATTCTCAAAGGCATCACCATTTGCTTGGCTGGCTTCTGACAAGAAGACCCCTTCCTGATGCCTACTATGTAGATATTCATTACTCAGCTAAATACAAAGGACAGGCTTCCATATATACACCTAATATTTCCCATGTAGCCCTTTGTAGCCAAAACGTGTTCTGCGAGCACAAATGAAAAGCAAGGCAGATTGCAAATTCAGCATTGTATCTGTACATGAACGTTTTGATTTTGCCAGTAATCGCGGTGGGCAATCACAATGTATTTGTTGTCTAATTGGAATGTTTAGTTAGGAAGATTCTTCCAACATTGCTGTGAATGAGCAGGTCTTAATATTAAAAGATTCAGGAGTTTTGAAAAGTTCAGCTAGCGCAGATAGACGGAGTGAGAGGGAGAGAGAGAAAAAAAACTTAAATTGAATGTCAAGTGTAAATGTACAGAATAATTTGTTTTACTGATAATAATTAAATGTCCCAGGAGAACTACGGCAGTTGTCACGAAATGATTTTTTTCTTTCCCAACTCTCTGTAGTATGAATAGTAGTGGAATCATCTGCCTTGGGAGGGTTAGGTAATAAGTGCTAAAATGTATGCATGTGCCCACTTTAAGGAGCGTTTAATATTTGAATGGATCATTGATTTGCAATAGCTTTGGAATAAATCCTTCATGCATACATGTATTACCTTATCGATGGTAGAAGTTTTTTTTTTTTTATTAGAATAATTTATGGGACCGAATAGCAAACGACGCCAAAAGCTTTAACCCAATCCTTTTTTGCTTAATCATTGGTTCCCAAGAAAATGATATGTTTCAAAGATAACACAAAGAAAATAACTTGGATTGCAAGCATCATCAATTTTTTTTAGATTTAAAATAAATGCTAACATATTGCCGTAGACAAAAACCCACTAAGGGATGTAGATTTGCTAGAAATGACTCAGCTTGCCTACTGAATGGGCTGTTGGACGGGAGAAAACAACAAATGTATTTTTTTTTTGTTTATTTTGCTTGATTACAGCGATTCATCCGGGTAGAACTTGTCGAACCCATTACCGTTACTACAAAGGAGCACTTTGCATGGAGTACCTCTTTTACATCATACCTGGTTCGGATTGAGGTAGGTTTCCTAGCATTTCTCAAAGGGATTCACTGCTCCGTTGTTTCCTCTCTGGAGGATGAGGAAATCAAAAGTTATTAATTTAAAAGAATTATATTTCTGAATTTGGCAGACCAATCATTGGGCATTTTCCGTGCCTGCTTCCGAGGTGCGCCGTCGTTATTCAGAATTCTGTTGGTTGCGTGCTAAGCTGAAGCAACATCATCCGAACAAGTGAGTTGTACAATTTGTAGCGTTATCATTAGTAACTTAATATGGTTTAAGTGAACTCTACCCAACCTCCAGACGTTTAGTGGAAACATATTTATAACTGCTGTTGTAATGGAAACTCTTTACCTTATGCAGACTTGTGCCACCATTGCCACCACGAAGATTTGTTCACGTCACCAAGTTTGACCCCAAGGTCATTGAGGAACGACGTACAGGTCTGGCTAAATTTTTACAAAGGTGAGTCTTCGGGATTTTTGTGATGGATACATGCAAAATTATTTCGTTAGATGATTTCAAGATTTGCTTATTTAGTATTCGGAGTTGTTATTTATTTATTTTTAATATAAAATTCATGGGTTTATAGAACGATGAGGTCGGATGTTTTACTGTCGGATGCGGCTCTCCATTTGTTTCTGCAAAGTGACTTAAGCAGCGAGGAAATTGATAAGAAGCTTGCAGAAGAGATGAAGCCAGGACTTCGCAAATGTGCTTCACTCCCCCAATATTTGCTCAGGTCTCACTCGAATTGCTCTACTGCCAGCGACAATGAACATGAGCCGGAGCATGAACAGGATCCGGAGAATAACAGTTACAACAGGAGCAGGTACATTTTTTTTAATTGTTGTTATATAAAATTGCATTAAAATTTGCTGACTTCAATGGTGCGTTAGGCATCGAAATTGACTGACTCTTCTATGGCTGTTATTAATCTGTGACACTAATTATTTGTGTCCTGATATGTCACAGGACTAGTGGCAAAGCTACTTTGACCATGGACGACAGCAACGTGAGTACCAACAGTACTCTCAGCAGCGGCTCTACTTCCGAAGTGGATCCATTTGATTTTGACTTCCCTTAAATGTGTTGCAAATACAAGTACACTTGACCTGGAAAATGAATTCGAAATGTTTTTCGTTTAGAACCAAACACTTGAATTGTATTTTGTAGCTGAAACCCTCATTTATCATTTACCCCGCAGACTACTTATTTAGAATTTTATAACGGCATAAAAATGGCGTATATTTTTAGAATTTGAAAGATGCACTTTGCCACATTATAGCAATCTCGTGATTATTCAGATTCTCCCTGTAAATAGTAATGAATTCCTGGTTAAATTTTATGGACTTTTTTTTAGATTTGAAACTTAGTTTGGATATTTTGGTAATACCTATATAAATGTGGACGTACACATTATTACGTAACTTCCGATATTCGTGACAGATTTTTACCTGTGTATACGTTCAGGGCCCCTCACATTATTGCCTGCTACTGATACACCTTTAGAAATTAGGATTTATTTACTCACCTCAAAATAATGTAGACTTCTCACTACTTCGTCGTATTTTATTCCTTGTGCAAACTTCATCCACAAGAATGACCACGATAATGCAAACGCCAATTTCCCCTCTCCTTTATATTTAATGGAATGGTGAGATTGTAAAATAAATAAAAATAAAAAGTGTTCAATTGTAACCACTTCCATCGTTTTGATTTCGTTCTTTTTTTTCGCATACGTAACTAAATATTTGGTATTGCATTGATGAATGTCTTAAAGGCTTTTCCTCTGGACAATTAGTAAAATTATGAATAGATAAGTCAGGTAAGTCATCCCACGAATATTACATTCATACGGCTGTTCTGTAAGTAACTCATGAGAACTTCTGCCACTGTCACGCTGACACCTTTAGACAATTGATCAGAATTTCCGGATACAATATATGCTTGAAATCCCAATAGTTGCACATAGAATAATTTTTTTTAAACTTAGGTATTATTTCCATCCACTGACATAACAATTGTCTTTTCATTCGGAGAATTTTTGGTCATAGTCTTCCGTAGCGGAAGAAAAACCAGGCATATTGATTGTCCTTTTTCACGAGGTTACCCCCAGGAATTTTCAGCTCTTCAAAAGTATTAAAAAATCCTGTGAGATTTTATTTTCAAGGGATCCTTCTTTATTTTGGCAAAGCTCTGCGGTTATGCATTAAAATTATATTCATTAACGAATAATCCCAATTTATTATCTCTTGGATTTGGATTAAGATTAAGGCATCGAGATGTGCATCTTTTTGCCTAACGGGAGTAAAAAAAGGATGGCGCGTTGAAATCCTTGGCTCAAGTGTCATGTCTTCGGCTTCGCGCTCTTGTGTCTAAAATCTTTTTCATTGATTCCCAAATCCGTTTGGAAGCTATCAATCAGTTTCCGCGGGGAGCGGATTAAAGATTTAAAGTTAATTGCAAAATAACCTTGAATATAGAAAAAAACAACAACGAAAACAAAAGTTATCTTAATCAAACATTATTTAATACTTAAAAAACGCAATTCCAGTTTATTCATAAGGCTGTAAATACGCCAAAACAAAATTCAGTAAGAATTTGTTCCTGGAATTCTTTGAAACATCGTACGATAGGTCATTGAAAAGAAACCCAAAATACAATGGTGATTAATGAATCTCATTCGTAATTTGTAAATATTATACATGTTTACCTGATCACAAATCAAGCTAAAATCTCCATTGATTGCGACTAGTACATTGTGCCTTTGACATTTCGTGTATGTTTTGCCAAAACAAAAGTTTGTTTTCTCCATTTATTCTAGGGCTTACCAAGGCGGCTTCTTATTCAAACGCGTCAATTGGTGTTAGTACATATATGTATATTCAATAATTAGCTGGTAAGACGTGTGTATACTGCAGGAAGAGGGATTTTTAGCACCTGAAACAACTTTACGGGACATTAGAAGAAACTCGTAGTTTTTTTTAATCCCACGGTGTTAAGGTCTTCGCTAATACCGGTTATTAATGAAACGCGGTTCCGAAGGGAAGGAGAAATCCTCGAAGAAGAAAAATGACAAGTCAGAAGAAGTGCAACCGGCAAAGATTAAGGTGGAAGAGATGGAGACAGAAAATAATAACGTAGAAGATATTAAGCCCGAGGAGAAGGATTCAAATCACGTGAACTGTAAAAGTGAAAACGGTGAAAATAATTCTTCTGCAGGGGAGAATTCTTCTGGGGACCAGGTAAAAGACTGCCCTCCGGGGTGTTGTGATATTAATAACTTTGTTACAAGAGTTTTATGGATGCATCTATAAGTAATATAATGTTTATATTTTTCGTTAGGCTCCAGAAGATACGGAACAGATTGAGGATGAAAGTAAATTAAGTACCAATGGACCCATTTATTTATCTGTGCCGACTTTGACCAAGAGAAATGTTACTTTACAAATGCTACTCGCTGCTGGAATTTTAAAGCCGGGAGAAGGAACTATGAGTTTAGAATATCATGTAAGGGGCTGAGTTTGTAGAGTAATATATGGAAATCTTACGGAAATAATGGACTTTAATAATGCGTTGGTTTTACAGGGTCAAAAATTTCTTGGAGATTTGCTAGAAAATGGCCAGATAAAATCACAGGAAACTTCGCAAGTGTTTTCTTCTCCTTCTGCTTGGGCTATTGCATGCAAACAAATTATCAACCCCGAAAAAATTCAGCGTAAATCGGGATGTGGATGGGCCTCCATTAAATACAGAAGTAAGCCTAGAGTTTATAATAAAAAAAAGTAAATAGTCATAGATGATCTGTTGTCTTATTTTATTTTTCTTCTACAATGCATTTAGGCTTAAAACTCGATTACTACAAGACCGTGTGGTTTAAAAGAGTAAGGGAGGGATCAATTGATATAAAGAATATTTCGAACGGTGCAACGTCTTCATCCGATGATTCTGATGATGATGGTGCTCCACATTGCGTTTTAAAATTTGGAGAACATTATGACAGTTGTCCAACCTATCAGTCTGCCATTATTTCTGGGGCTAAGGTGAGGATACATGTAAAAATAATGTGATTTGCGGGGGAAATTAATTTACTATTACAGTAAATTAATAATAAAGAAGGTTCTTCAACAATACGGTAATGTGTTACCCTGTTTTGCTGCAGGTTTTAATTACTTGCTCCGAGTTCAAAGATATGGATCGCTTGCAGCCGTTTACCGTGAAAATAGCAGTAGAAGCCCTAGCTATGGCTGATTTCCATTGTAACCTGACCAATACAGAAACTCTTGGGTATATATCAGGGCAGTGGAATGGAGATCATAATGGTATTTAATTTTCTGTGTTTAAATAAATTCCTGCAACTTCAAAGAAAAGGAAACTGTGGACAGACTCAATACCTTATTGTTTATATTACTTTTTTCAGTATTGAAACTGGAGGTTATCCATCCATGCCATGTCCTTATGCCGTTATCGAATCCGACGGACTGCGACAATGAGCGAAACCGAATTGCACTGGAAATCCAAAAACTGGGGCATGAAGTTGTAGGCTGGTACCATTCCCATCCTAAGGCTCCAGCGCAACCTTCCAAGGATGATGTAAATCGTCAGTTGGAGTACCAAGTTGTGATGAAGGGCGCTTCGGAGACCTCGTACATTCCGTGTTTGGGGCTGATTATTTGTGAGAAATAATACTAAGTTTCACAATAAACTCAAAAAACATTTACCTGCGAAATAAAATCTAATTATGTCCAAGTAATTAAGTGACAGCAGCTACTGTGTTACGATTGCTGAGTATAAACACCCTACACAAGAATGCTGTCATTCTTTAATATATAGGCAACAAATACTGGTATAATATTGCAGACTAGACTGATATTTCTTTAAATGTTTTGTTATGGCAGACATGCAAAATTTTGTGTTAAAATTAAAGCAGAAGAATCCTGAGTTTGTTTCCGTTTATTTTAGAAAATATTTTGTGTAGGTGAAGTGGAACGTCTTCTAAGTTTACATGTACGCATGTGTGCAAGTACACGTGTATGTATGTGTATTTGTTTACAAATGCTGTAGAATCCACCAACAACAGTAATTGCCATTGAGGAGTAAAAATTTTTTTATCGAGTACCCAATTGCTATTAAATGTAAATCCGGTGAAACTATGAACAGATCATTAAAGTTTGTTCTACTTTACAGCACCCATGTGTTACGGTAACCCGAGCATGAAACAGTCGAAGGTTCAGTTATTTTGGGTAATGCCACCTCCTGAAAACCGTCCAACGGAAATGGGTCGTCCCATGCACATAGATTATGAAACTATTTCTTCCAGCAATTTCGACGGAGCTAAAATGCTGTTGCGTTTGGTAAACTACAAGCTTTCTTACATGCGTTGAATATTGGGCAGTAATATGGCGTACATGTTGTGATTACAAATCGCTTAATTTTTTATCGAAATTACAGGAACAAATTTTGAATTACTACAAAGAAAATAAAACTATAGTGGATATAAATGACGCTACCACTGCCCGATTTGATAAACTAAAGGAAACAGTATCTTCATGGATTCCTGAGCTAAAAGAAAACACCAGCTTTTGGGATGATGTCAAAGATTTATTCACATGTCCACTCCCTGAAAGTTCTAAACCAACTGCAGGTGAAAATTCTCCAGGAAATGTCGAAGTTCCAATGGAATTATCTCCATCAGCTGTAAAACAAGAAGACACTGATTCAATCAAAACATCGCACCTTGATCCTGATGCTTCCCCCGTGCATTCCACTGTTGAACCAATACCATCAACATCAGGTTTACCAATATCCGGTCCATCATCCACATCCTCGAATCCAAGATCTGTATCAACTCCTAGTTCCACTGGGGATGAGGCCATGGTAACTTAAACATAATTACGAAGGCGTAACTAAAATACGTCGTTGTGCATAAAACCTGGTTAAATTTGTACATAATTTTTCTACGTAATGTTTAGATTTGAGTAGAATTTTAACTATGGGACTTGGATCTATATTTTTTAGTTTTTGTACTGAAGATACTCAAATTACTCATTACATGTGGCTTGGAAAAATGTTTTAGCTTTGTCTTTCAAATACGTAGCTTTTAGTATTTATGTTTATGCTTAATTAAGACGGAAGTGAGAAAAGTTGTTAACAAGCGAGTAAATATATTCTTGGAGAATGGGGTTTTGTGAGTGGGTCATGGAGTAGGACAACTTGGTGTATGTGATGATGGACGAAGTCCGTAATATTTAGCCAAACCTGACCCCACTTTCCTTCCCTTCCTTAGACAGGCCCTCAAAGTTTGAATTTGGCCATAGTCGTTCACAAGTCGGGAAGTAATAGTTGTCCGGAAATGCTTCTTTTTTTAAAATTCTCCGTCAAATCCAGGGTTGGAACTAAATCCGTTAAAAAAATCTACCTATACGTACCTATATCTACATATTCAAACGCTATTGAGATGAGAAAAATCATGCCTACACGAATTCGAAGAATATTACGTGTTGTTTTATTGATGTTGTACAGTTGTACTATACACACTACATACCCAATGAGACTGACAAAAAATGTATGCAGACCAGAATTTTATTGCGTATCCAGTTCAACTTCAGTATAATCAATACCCATATCTGCTAAGTTATTTTTGCACGTAAATGTAAAGATATATACTTTTTTACTGTGTAAATAGGACGTAACCCAGAATTTGACGGAAAATTCAAAAAGAAGAAACATTTTAGTGCAATGTGGTGGAGGAGGGGAAAGAACGGGTTTGGCTTGTTATACACTTAGGTTATTACAACATACTCAGATGTGCCCTATTTCCGGACCCATTCCCCAACCCTATTCTCCCAGAATATTTTTTCTGAGTATTCACTGTGTGCTGGCGATGGTTACTTTTAATTCTCGTAAAATAGTAAAAGACACGAAATACGATTAATGTGGTGTTAATCTGTAGCATACAGCCGTTTTATTACTTTTATTAAGTGTTGCATCGCAGTTTACAAGCTACTATAATTAGTATTAGCAACTGTAGTGAATTGCAAAATTGTATACAGTCGATTAATTGTCTTTTAGTATGTAAGGTCTGTAAGGTTTCGGTTGGCTTGCCCTACAAACCAAAACAAATAGTTTGGTCTCTGTTCTCCACGCGTGAGAAATTGGAATACCTGATCTCGAAAGGTTAATTTTAAAGTGTAGTTTGTGCAGTTCACCGGAATACATTTACAAATATAATTAAAGATTTAGTTCACCTCTAAGCTTGCACTTCACTCAACTAGATTGAAAGTTTTCAGTATTTGAGCATTTATATTTTTAAATTTGGTTGCGGGTACAAGGTTTGCATTTTTCAGTTAAACTGCAATGTTTTGCAATTTAATACGTAACTCTTAAATCTTTCTTCAAAATGTTGAATCTTGTCAGCGCTTCTGTGCAAACAGGAAAGTCTACATTTGATCTATCTGTGGCCTTGGTTATAAACTAATTTTCCGTAGGCAGTATTTGTTGTACGTACTAAGTTATTATATGTACTATTACTATTAGATTCGTTTAGAAGAACCAAATACTATGTAATTACAATCCTGTACTGTATCTTGCTTTATTAGTTACATATACTCATTGCAAGTTAACCTACCATATTAATACATAAATACTAGATACATATACTATTGTTAATGTAGTCATTAAGTCACTCGTCGCAATTTCTCGTACAGTTCTCTACTTTTGTTTTAATTATATTGGGACTTTTTTGGTCAAAGTAGGTATGCAATTTTGTACATAATGTTATTGAGATGTCTTACATTAATAACTTGCACAACTGCGCTTAACTACCTGTGTTTATTATGTTGTAGTCTCATCATCTAAGTTTGTATTGCACTAACCATTTGTATGGAAATGCATTTAATTTAACCAATATTTTAATTGTAACCCTTGCATAAAATATAGCGAATTTTCGAAAGCGTGAAATTTTATCCCGATGACATATTCAACTATAGGTAATTATGGATCTGATGCCTTTTGTACATGAGTATACATACATACATCCGACAGTCTTTATACATTTTCAGGTAGAGACAGGAAGCCTTTTTAATTATTTATTAAATGCTAATGTTTACGTGTATAAATTACGTGCATGAGTAAGTGCAATGTGAATGCGAATAGTAAAATTACTTTTTTTCACGTGTTGTATGTGCTTTAATTTATTTTTGATTTGATATTTTCACATATGTCATTGATTCCAAACCTAAAATATGAAAATGAACTACGTACATAATTCGTTCGTCATTAGTTTGATTGAAGGTGCAATTTTAACAGATATTTACAATATTTAGTTAACTTGCACGCTTTAATGATTATTTCACCTTTGTATGTTTTGATGTGAAAAGGAAAAGTGTGTTCGTATACCGTGAAACGACATGTTACTTGCATACGCAAAAAATATTGAGTGACTTGTTACTGCTACCTACAAGTACAAGCTACATGTTTTTCTAAAAGCCTACCAGCTGGTGAATACTCAAAGCCTTGTCTGCGGTCTATGCATGATAGCATTGTGTAACATTGGCGACCACCGGGTATATTGATTGTCTGAATGAACAGATTTTGAGCTAGCCTCATTTAAACAATTTAATTTCGATTTTGGCTGTAAATTCTGGGTTGGTCATTATCATCTTGACGTGGATTAAGTACTCATTGGACATATGTACAAAAATGAATTACTTAACAATATTCTTTAAAGATTCTTGTACCAACCTCAATGTGTCAACATTTAATATACAAAAGTTCACGCGTGAACAAGGGTATCATAAGATTTAAGAATAAAAAAGATGAAATTTTTGCAGGTATATATATATGTTAGTGTGTATTCAAGTAATTTAAAACTATATATAAGCACTAAATACGTCGTCGGGCTTCTTGACAGAAAATAGGAGATATGAAGAGAGAAAAAAAATGTGTATCTGTACTTATTACATCCATATTTGTTTGCAATTTGGTTCAGTGTGGGGGGGGGGGCTGCGTGGAAGTTGTGCATTTTTTGCACAACTTTCTCCGCTAAAAAAGCCTACCTCACACAGACATTGATACATTGTATGTGCATTAGGAGGAATTATGACGGAGGAACCGGGCTAAGCACATCTAAATGCTCAGTAAAGACATGTTCGTGGCTGTTGAACGGCTACGGAGTGACTCTGATCACGCATATGCCATAAGCGTCTCCACCGTCATCGCATGGTCGTACATATTTCTATCGATCTACTTCTTCCGTGTCGATCGCACCCAGAGAAAGTACGCAGTCAGAGAGAGTGGAGAAAGGTAGAAGCAGCTTTCATTCATTTCTTTGCCTTCTCCATTCAAGGAATTCTGTCTCTGGCCACCTTGAAATTTTCAATCAAAAAATATCATTTTTTCAAAAAAAAAATCGACAAAATGATTGTCTTCGTACTGATCTCCCTTGGTTTCACTGGTGTCTTTGGCTACGCTCCGCTCCGAGAGGTAACAAAATTTTATATAATTCTGCACTCGCAAAACTTTCTGCTTTCACCTCTTGCACCGATATTTGCTGTCATTTACACACTCCGCTTTCTTTTAAGCTGCCATATGTCTACGTGTAAACAGCATATTCTTAGGGCTCGTTTTTTATTTATTTTGAATGTCGGTCAACTTTTTCCAAACGACTGTCTTCAAAAAATGTTTCGTGTAGAAAAAATATCCATACAGCTAGATTACAGGGGCAGTGTAAGAAGTTGGTTGTACTCATAGACATCTAACTGTACAGGTTTAAATAATATTAACGTGCTTGTTTTTTGATATTCCGTTAGTAAATTAAACAGTTAATAGCCTTAAAAGATTCATAAATTTTCTATTCCTCAAAATAATTTTTTTTCTAGAGTAATTCTACACACGCCATCCGGCTAGTATTACAGTACATACTTTGAGGTTAAGGTCATTGATTATTTCATCCATATGCTCCTTTTTTATCTCGTGACGAGGGTAACGTTCCCCACTGAATATCCCACATAGCAGATTGTATTTTGGGTTTATAAATTAAGGTAATCTAATAAATTGGAGGAACAGAGAATAATTCTTATATTATTAGGCGTGAACTTTAAAACCCACCATCCGGCTTGCTTTCCTGTATGTACTCGCATATCTCATAGGGTTGAGCAAATGAAATGCGTGAAGCAAAAATGTCACCAAACCGTAGTAATAATTTATTTGTTGATGTATGTGCAGCCGGGTGAGGGCCTTTACAATGATGCGGGGGTTCTTCAAGAAGTTCTGGAAAGAATGAACCGTAACTTTGACATTGGCGGATCATTCTTTGACCTTGGCAACAGGTAAAATTAGAATTCTCATTGGGAAAAATCATTGCTTGTGATGTAATCCTTGACCGCCCTGTTCCTACCGTATATCTCTTGCCGTACAACATCGTATGTATGTGTAGTCTTCGCGCATGTAAGCATCGGTCATGGCTCTAGTCATTTACGTATGTGTGTAGTAATTGCACAAATACTCTCATTTCATTGCAGAATGGATGAAATGAGCCCAGTCAGAGATAGTGCTTTCGGTAGGCAAGCCAAAGACGCGGAGTTTATGGATGGATTTGATTACGATATGATTCTTAACGGAGGCAACCCATCCATCCGAGATACGGAATACCTGCAGCACAGCTCTCTGTGGGGACACAAATACATGACGGGTTGGTTAAGTAACTGCAATCGATAATTCCTTTTCATGCTGACGGATAGAACGGAGAAATTCCTTGACGTTCATAAACATTTGTGAATGATGCTGTCCCGTTTTTCTTTCATTCACTGTAGGAGGCAATGATGGCAGTTTGAAAATCAAAGGCGTGCAGAAACAGGGTGGGCGTAAGACCGATGCTGTTCTGCCGGCTTATTGCAATCCTCCTAATCCTTGCCCGGAAGGATACTCCGTGGAAGATGGTTGTATTGAAAATTTCGAGAACACAGCAGCATTCAGTCGGGCTTACCAAGCATCTCAAGATTGCATGTGCGACAGCGAGCATATGTTTGACTGCCCTGCACCAAAGGAAACTAACTCGGAATTGGACCTCACTCAGAATGACTTTATCATCAATGATTTATCTCAGGTTTGTTAATCATTGAATTCGCATGTATGTATGTGCGCATGGATATGCACGTAGCTGACAAAACCTAGACTCCTAGAACAGGGATAGGGAAAATAATTACCTTTTGGTGTTATTTCTGGCAGCTGGCTGGAGAACATAAGTCTCTTGTTGCTAAGAAGTTTTACGACCTCAAGGTACGCTTTCTCTTTTCCTTTTTTGCGTAGTTCTGTGAATTTACACACCAGATTGCACATTTTTTTATTTGGGGGTTTTACCACAGGATCATGAAGGACAACTGTTCGAGTTGACTGAACGCGCACGACAGGCTGCGAACACCCATGATATCAACGGCCTGAAACTGGTTCGTCTTCTATTAAACAAATAATATCTTTTCAATGTTCACTAATATATGCTCCTTCAGTATGGACTCTGGAGGAATTTGCGTCACGAATCACCTGACGTTCTCTTTTTGAATCACATAGGAAGAGAATCCCTTCTTGCAAGGAGAGAAGCTTCCCGTTGCGGCTAAGAAGGGCCAAAACAGTCATCTGATGACTTCCGTTTACGAACCTTAATTTGGTACTTTTCGTTGGACCTCGCTTCTTTTCCTTGTTTTCCATTATAGTATTATTATTATATGGTTGCAAACATTTGCAACACATCACAAAAGTGTAGTAAAATCTTTTCTCCTTAATGAATTAATTTCCCCCTTAATCCTAATTGGTAGTGCTTCCCGGTCGGTTTTTCCTGTTAGATTTCATAATACATAATGTACATAGTTTTCACGACATGCTAAACATATTTTAGTAATTATGTGGATATTCTATCAGTACAATCTACCAGTCAACCAAATTTATTGCAGCCTCACTTGTAAAGAGAGAAAATTTAAACTATATCTTCAACTGATATTTCCTTCTACTTATAGTTTAGTGAACACGTTATGAATTAGAAATCAAATATAAATACTATATCAAATGAATATATTATTGTTATTAATGTTTAGTTTTACCTTAAATGACCCGCAGAGTGGGTTCTTTTACAGAGAAAGCTTGTACCTGCTCCATCACGCACTAATGTTATATTGACATGCTTAGTATTTAAAAGAAAAATTTCCTGGGTGAAATGTTGTTTAATTTAACATTTAAATATGGTTTTTAACTGTCTGTTTGTTTCTACAAAAATACACTGTTTGTTGGTATCATTATTTAAGTCACAGAAGAAGCATTTTAACATCTTGACAGCTACTGTAAAATGCTGGAATATAATTACTGCAAAGAGTCATTGACGACGTTTAGCAACGCTAAAGAGTATATGAATGCATGTTATTTCAACGTTCGAGCTATTCCTATTGAGGTTATAATATTTGAGTTACGAAGAATATAAGTCAATGGAATGCAAAAGATACAACGTAGAAAAACAACTTGCTATGACCTATATTTTCTATTTGATTGTACACCTAACATCTAAAGTTGTAACATATACCGACTACCGTCACCGGTACTCGCTTGAAGGTGTTCATTGCGTTTAAGCGAAAACAGTGTTGCTAAACTCTACAGTACCGGTGACTAGTAATGGCTATTTCCACACGAATTAAATTCCAGTTGGTTGAATCTATAAAACCAAACCAGTAACCAAAGAATTATCAAAATTACCAGCAATCTTTGTACATGTTCTTCTCACAATTGATTGTACCACGTATTATTCTTGTTTCGAATGTGTATCGATTGTTAAACACTTACTTTATACCGTCACTAAATGAAACTTTAATTTTTTATATTTTCCACTTGTATACTATCCAAATAAATTTTATTTCTTGAATCAGGGCTACTGGTGTTATCCTGACGTTTGGCAAGCAGCAGAAAATCTTGCCCATGATTATGAATTATTTGTGCAGAAGCTAGAGCATAATCTTTCCCAAATGTCATCATAGCGGCGTCTGTTACTTACAAATACATAACCAAATATAAAATACCAGTTATTGACACTATTATGTAGATGTTATACATTGAGCATTTTAGCTAAATGTATAACAATTTCTTTGTGTTCTTGCTTCCTGGGTTAAAAGAAGTGAGTTACGTATGAAAGAAAACCCTAGCCATTATTATTATAGAAGATTTTTATTTGCTCACTTGACAGAAAAACATATTTTCATATTTGAATCAAAACTTACAGTAATTGTACTTGTATTGCTACTAGCTTTCACTAATTTAATTCTCCCAGCGCGTTTTGTAAAATTAAAATGTAGGGGTCGTAGGTCTCAGTATCACTTATGGCGTCCAATTTCTTTTTCTGGAATCAATATTACATTTGTTTAAAATTTTATCAATATTAACTAAAGCAATTGTCAGTGTTTCGAGGAAGTACAATAATGAAAGTAGACCCACATTTAAAGCAGCAATAACTCTATTCACAGTGAAGGTAGCAGATCCCTTCAACGTTGCAGCATTGGCCGAATTACCGTATTTAGTAACAAACTCTTTCGTTCCTGCAATGAAAAGACAAAATTACTTAAACCCACAAACATATGAAACAATCTTCATATAAAAAATGTACCAAACTTACTTAAAGCCAAATTTTGAGCATACTCCACCACTAGTTTTATGCTATCATCAAATTTATCCCATTTAGGATCCTGCATGAGACAACGTACTGACTTTTGGGCACAATCTACGCTTCTGTGCAAAATTTCCATGCAACTGTCGTCTGGTAACAAGCTATCTTCAGTGGTCAATAAGTCTGAGTAAAGTTTCCAAATAGGACCATTGGTTGTGACCTGCAGTTGGAAAAAGACATGTCTGCTTCAGTATTGTAAGCCTGAATCCGATTACGTATTAACTTGAAAATAAAATACTATTAATTTTTTTAGTTTACTGTTTACAGGCTGATATAATTAAGCCATGTAAAACTTTTTCCTTACTTTTGCTGTTATTCGACCAACAAGCTTTAAAGCAGGTTTTAAATGTCTGATGGACCCGGTGTTCTTGCTATCTTCTAAGTTGCTACATATAAATCTACTCAATACTCCTAATACTTCTGCGTCCGCATGCTTCTCCCGCAGATCTAGTAATCTATTGTAGGAACGTATAACTTCTTCAAATTCCCGACAGTCTGTTGCTACGACCAGTAAATTGTCCCACACTTGCCATATGTCGTAGTCACATTTAGTTGCTTCGATCAGCACCTTTAACGCTCGAGGTTTGTCGTTAAGTTTCAGGTACGCGTTAGAAAGGTTGTTCCATGCCTCAAAATTCTAGACGAAATATTGAAAAAAGGTAACAATCGTGTACATACGCAATCATAATAAATAGATATACACAATAAACGCCTGCTTACGTCAGAATCTAAAATGCAAGAATGTCTGTAAGCCTTTGCACACAGCTCCCACTTTTCTATTTGCATTGCAGCAAAAGCCAGCCTCAGCCACACAGGATAATCCAGCGGATTTAACTCAACAGCCTTTTCCAGATGATCCACAGCATCTTCATACTAGAAACAATTATTTCGTTTAAATTGTTCGTTTTCTACTTCTATTTACAAACATTTTAATTAATATTGACTCAATATACATATGTAGGTATGTCCTTATTTCTGCTGCAAAATTGATCTGTAGTAATGCTTTTGGTGGTATACAGAATTTAAATTCAAACCTGCTTTCTTTGAAAGTAGTAGTATCCCCACTGTCTTTGAGCTCTAGCACTCTTGTTTTTTGATAAAATCCAAGCTTTTTCATAAAAGCTGACATCATCAGTAGCATCACCCAAAAGACACCATAACTTTACAGTTTCACCCTTTTGTATTTCTTGTCGAATAAGTTCTTCCGCCTAAAATGTATGAAAGAAGCTAAGTACGACCGATCTTATTTAGACAAAGCAAAGGCAGGTAATGATGAATAAAGGTATTACTTTATGCCGCAATTTCAGTCTGTTGTAGCATTCGATGGCATTTTCCCACATCCGGAGCCTCAGGTACACATCCAAAGCTGAGTTAATTGATCCCATTGATATGTATATGTCAGCAAGTGCTTCCTGAGAATTTCGTTTTTATAAATTATTCGTGTTTGATAATAAATTAAATATAAAGCCTGGTAGAAACAAAAACCAGGGGTCTCACCTCGAGTTTGAACCACATTGGCACAAGAAAAGAGAAGAAAAAATGAAGTCTCTGTCGGCTTGTAGGAGATCCTGTACTGAAACTCGTTTTAAGGCACTGCAAAATGTTTACACCGAAATATTAAATCGAAATAATTCATACAATTTCTTGATTTTTGCAGCAGTTCTAATTAATAAGTATTACTTCGAGCTGATCCATTGATCTGCCAACAGTACGTGAATGTGACCGTTCCATGATCGACCTTTGAAGCAGCGAAACAAACTGAATTGTCCATACAAGGGGTTTGTTGAGAAGTGCCTGTAAACATTTAGATACACCAAACGTTTTTTAGATGGCAAAGTAGACGAAAGCAGACAAAAATCATGAAAATTCCTTACTCGGAGACACGCTTCCCCTTCAGTCCTTGTTATATCATCTTCAGCTTGAAAACTCTTTCGGAGAAAACTGGAATTCACAAACCGCATCCGTTACAAGTAAAAAAAAAAAAAAAAAAGCTAAAACTACATTGCTCACAAGCATGACAAATAAGATAATAAGTAGCTAAACTCACAAAAATTGCAGGAGTAGAAGCTGCTGAATGTGATTTAAATTTACAACGTGTGCGGCATCTGTGAGTTGAATTGTATTAAGTCGGGTATCATCTTCTAACGGAATGTTCTGAAATGTTGTGGTTTTTCAAGATTTCATTCGACATTTTTACAAAAGAAACATTTTTAATATAAGCAGCAAAAGTGAAATAAATACCTTAGGAAAATCCATTTCCAAAGCAGAGGAGTTTAAATCAGACACAATCTTGTGTTCTGTGGTGGCAACTTTGACAATTAGTTGAGGCAATTCTGTTTGCTGGTATCTTGTTCTCTTCCCCAATGCACCTAAATGCCATTATCATTACGAAAAACTAATAATAAGCAACTAGAAAAAACGGTTCGATGAAAGACGTGGTATACTCACGTTCAATTCACTCACCTGCAAATGAAATGTCAACTCCAACCAAAGTTGAAGCATAACTAACGAGATCCTTAGCGGTATTGACATGAAAGTGAAATAGGTACATAGCGGCCATTTCCAGGGAAAACAATGACAACAAGATTTTGTCATCCGAACTCAGTAATTGAGCTTTCACAATTTCCTCGTACGATTTTATTCGTCTCCAAAGTATACTGGACTTTTCTTCCAAAATCCTTTCATGAAGAAAATCTGTGCGCATCTTCCACCAATTGACGGACGGAAATAAGTCCACTGGAACCTCATCAAAAAGTTGATGGGCCACCAGTAAAATCCCCGGATGGTGTACATTGTCCACGATGCCTTCTCCATCCTGGATCAATTCCGTGCTTAAGTTATCCAGTTGATTCAAGAAGGCTTCTGATTTATCATCTAATGCCACCTCCGGCCCAGTGCAGTTGGATTGAGCAAAGTACTTCAAGAGCCAAATCCCATGAAGAAAAATACTTGCAGAACTGTTCAAATACCTTTCAGTTAATTCCTAGCTTATTATTGCATACCAAGTTTATAATAGTATACGACAAAACCAACAACAAAAACAAAAACAACACAACTAAAACAAATGTAATTTCCGGACAGCACAACTAAAGTAAATGTAGTTTGCGAATAACCAACCCATACTTTGCAGCATTGTACGAACGTCAATATCAATGCAATACACCTCCGTATACAAAAAAACCGGTGCAAACAATTTCGCATACAAAAGATGACAAATCACAAGGTTTTTCCTTACTCATTTGAAGCGTAAGTTAAGGTCACCCTTTTGGAATCTTCATCCACGGAAACCAGTTCCCGTAAATTGCCGAAAAGACTCCCATAATATTCCCGATTGTCATTGTCACCAAAAATGTCGTGCCGCAATACATTAAGGTCTCCTTCCAAGGAATAGTCAAGGGGCAGCGATTTATCCGCAAATGAAATCAACAAATGTTTCTCAAAGTCCTTCAACGTCATGTTTGACACAGGAACACCTGTAGAAGTGTAGGTCAACAATAATTTTTACGAATCACACGAATTCGCACCCAATAGTTATAGTGCCAACTGAATTAAATGAAGAAGTATTGATATGGAATGAAATATCAAACTCATCTGATCTGATGAAGATGAAACACGTGCTAATTTAAAATTTCCCTCATATCATCCCGTCCTTCGTTTCAGGAAGGATTTTTTTATTTCTCACTTCTCCCCAGTATGTTTGTGTACATATGTTTTTGTGTATAAAAATATATGCTATTCTGCTATTCAACGGAAAAAAGAAAGTCTGGTGCTGATTGACTCGACAGGGCGGTCGTTTTCGTTTGAGCAATATCTTTTTTCTTTTTCTGTTCGCTCTCTCAAGAACCCAGGCCTATTTCCATATAATACCAATTGCCGCACATTACGTATTTGTGTCGGAAACTTTTCCTGATTACTCATCGCTTTCATCGGCCTCACGTGTCATATGGAAAACAGTGGTATATATTGGTGTGATCCCCACCTGAAGAATTTGTAGCAGTTCCGGGTATTTGAATCCTGTTTGCAAAAATGGTAAATTTTTTCTTTATATTATTCTCTGTATTTAAATGATGTGTTCCAATATTTGAATTTGCATTTATTCGTCCCGTTATTGTGTGATTTAATATTCGGAAATAAACACTTTACCCTGACATGACTTGTGTTTTGGAAGATGACTGTATTAATGTTTTCCATGGGTCATTGTTATAGCATGGACGTCAAAAAGTTCCGCAGTCAGCGGAGGAGTCGGCGAAAAAGCAGGTTGAGCGACAGAAGAAATTGGTGGCGTACAAAGATGCTATGACGAAAATATTTGCCAAAGTAAGTGACTTAAAGGTTATATTATTGTTTGTCTGACAAATGAATTGGAGATAATATGCGTGTGAGCGTAAAAGTATCTAATGTTTGGCTGCGTATTTACAGAGGCGGAGTGACAGGTTCGACCCGTTAGTGATGGAAATCAGTGCTCGGGTTTTGCAATCTAATCCTGATATTCATACATTGTGGAATATTAGAAGGGAATCACTGTTGAAGCTTAGACAAGAAAAGTAAGACATACATAAACTTGTGATTGTCGTTGGTCAAAAAACTGATGACTGATGACTGATGACTGTCAAGTGTTCAGTAATAATTACAGATGTTAAATGTTTCTAGTCCCGATAAATTTAACGAGATGGTTAGACCGGAGTTGGATATTACGAATGCCGGACTACTTCAGAATCCTAAGTGCTACGGTGCCTGGCAACAAAGACGCTGGCTGATGAAGGAAAGCGACTTCGAGTATGTGGATGACGAGATGAATACGTGTAATAAATACCTTAAACATGATGATAGGAATTGTAAGCTGTTTTTCTTCTTATCATATTCTCGAAATATAGTTTTGTTTTATAACGTGTATACATTAGTCTGCATTTTGTTTATTCATATATTTTTTGCTATTTTAGTTCACTGTTGGGATTACAGACGCTTTTTGGTTGAAAATAACCCCCGCATTAGTGCGGAGAAAGAAATAGATTTTACAACGGAAATGATCAAATCAAACTTTTCGAATTACTCCTCTTGGCATTTAAGGTCCAAGTTACTTCCTCGCCTTACGTACGACCGCTTACTGGAAGAATTAGAATTAATTCAAAATGCAGCCTTTACAGATCCTAATGATCAATCCGTTTGGTTTTACCACAAATGGCTAGTTAACGCTCATTTACAATACGGTAAGATCCTTATTCGCATGTACTGGATTTGTGGGGCCGTACTAGTTCTAGTGCAGATTCAGTTCTGGTATGAAGTTCAATGACGAGTTTGAAGATATTTCATGAATCATTAGCAACTCGCACCATCCTGATTTTTTTTGCATTCGTGAGGTTGTGCTGTGCATGCACTTATGAATTTGAGTTTTAATCTGCTTGTATAGGCGAGTGTTTGGTCATTCTATGAAACAAAATATTGGATAGAATATTACACAGAATCTTATTTGATTAAATGAACTCGAATTGTCATTTCTTAATTTGGGTTTGCAACTGTGTCCGATGTAATCAACATATCGACTTAATTCAATTGCTGAATGTAAAAAAAAAATCAAAATAATCGTAGTTTCGGGAAAGCGTTTGTAATAAGGTTGGAGTAATTGCATTTATTGTTTTACCAAGCAGCTACTCCGCAGCTCAATTTTTATGGGCACGAAGATGGACACGTGTATTTAATTTTCAACGTTGATGTTTCGAACCCTACTAGTCAGAAGATGTTAGTAACAGCCAACCGAAAAACAGAGGACCAGACAGATGGGTTTTTGTGGACGAATCCATGGAATAAGCCCAGGTGCAAACTGTGGAGAGCGAAATTGGCTCCTGACGTAACCGAGGATTCGCTAGAAAAATTTTCGATTACTTTAGGCGACAACATTACTTGCACTTCTACAGAGCATAATAAAGACTTCATTACCTTCGGTTGGAAAGAAAGAATCACCTGTGGGGTAAGTATCTATTATTAGTTCTCAAGATACTTATGACTAATTTTTTTCGGATGAGAATAATATAGTGAAACTATAATGTATTTAGGAGGATACCAAGGAGTTTTCTCTATTCCTACAAAACGAGCTACAGTGGGTTCAAGATTTACACGAGTTGGAACCTATAAATAAATGTATTCCCAGTTAATCGTGAATTACAATATAATATTATAGATACGTAGTCGAAATTATTGATTGCAGGTTCACTAAAACTTTATACTATACTTTCCAGGGGGTATCTTGACTTTAATACATCTTTTGCGGCTTGTCGACTCTTTCAAGAATGAAGACAGGATTTTAAAACTGATTGAAAGGCTTCAGGAATTGGACAATAAACGTGTGATGTATTATGCTGACCTTCGTAAGACAGCTATTTAAATATGGTTACAAACTGTTACGCTTACAACTTCAGCCTTATATTGGATTTTGATTTTAATCTAGGTAAGAACATTGCGAAAGAACTAGCACTTCTCAAACAGCTGGAGCTGCCACATTCTGTATGTTCTCACATCCTACCACCGTTTTAGTTGAAACTGAATATTATAATGTGCTGCATCACTAAAAACCGTTAAAGGCTGAAGTCGGACCAAATACGGACTCCTTCCTCCGTTTCTGAATTTGGGAATTATTCCTCGTCTCGCCAGTTCTTTGCTGCAACTTTGTTGTGCCTCTTAAAATATTCATCACATATTATACGCTAGTTTAATACAACCTGGATCTATTTTGGTAGGAGTAGCTAATTAGTCCATATGTCTAGTTTAATATGCATACGTAAGTAAATAATGTAAATAATATATACATTTTATGCATAAATGGTTTCGGGCATACAAAGTATTTTCCAGGTGGTGTTGGTCAAAAAAAACTTGAAGTTTGTGATATTGTCCAGTTAGTTATTATATCGTACCCGATGGTACTTACAATAACATGCATTTTGTGATTGCTTAAGAGTTTATATGATAAGCATTGATTTACTTTGGTTTGCTTTAGTTTTGAATAAATGCGCATAATCTGGCGACACAAAATGCTTGATATCTTTTGGTGTTTGTGTAATTCTGAATTAGTATGTGTCGATAATTAAAAGGATATGTGACTTGAATACTTAATGATGTATCGGATTATTGTTATTATTTTCTGCCAAGGAGTCGCAGGGGGTTCATTTTAATTTGAAAATTATGCATACAAGGTAATACACCAGCAGATTCCCGTAATTGTTTAAGACCAAGTAATAAATAATGCCGCTAAGAACTTCAATGGAGTACTTATTTAGTAGTAAATACTTATTTTATTTCAATATACTAGTACTTTGACCGTTACTTGCTGTGAATTCCTTTCGGAAACAATGCATCCCACAGTTGCTGTAATAATCTCTTACGTAGCCAGTTGGTCAAGCATTTCTGCGAACTGGACGCGGATTTAAATGTGTACCTTTGAATGGCCAGGAAATTGCGGAAATTTAATTAATCAATTATGAATATGAGTAACTGATAAATCCTGTCAGAAAAATACTTGGCTGATAAGTTCTTATCATTTTACTGGTTTTTACTACCATAATGTGGCATGTTCATTGACTCTGTCACATTTATTAGCAGTTTAATTGGTTGCTTCCTACGTTTAAATATATCGAGATGGTTAAGTGCCTGTGATGCATTTCCCACGCCAGCAGTAGCCGGAGTAAGTAAATAAAAATTATGCGCATCAATAAATTGATCAAAACACTTGAAATGCTGCCGAAATGACACAAGCAAGCCTCCTGCTGTCCAGGATTCTAATGCTCGTATAAATTGAGCAAGTGTTGAGAATCCTATTCATTCTTATAGCGAACAGCATTCAAGGTTCAGAAAGTGCCCTCCCAAAGTCCCAAATCAGCAGAATCAAAATGAGAACCTGTGTTGCGTTTATTGTGATTGGATTAACTTTAGTCCACGGTACATCCATTTTTTTCATACAATATGTGACAATTAAAATCTACTATTTATTATTAGATTCTTAATAATTAATAATTTTGTACTGACAATTTTAGGTTACGTGGCTCCAAGGAACAGCATCAGTGCTGACAAGGAGGTAAACTTTACAGGCAGATTTAAAAATTTTTCAGTACTCATTCAAGTGATCGCAAAAGTGTCCGTGATTTGTGGGTCACAGAGTATTTAAGTCCATTCTCGTCAATTATACCCTATCACCAGGTATATGTCCGCATAAATGACATGTTACCTGACAACTGGTGTATGTATACATATGTAGGTCTGTTACGAAAAATACGGATGCTTTAGCAATGGTTGGCCTTGGACGTCCACTGCTAGACCTTTGTCAGCTTTACCCAAAGCTCCTTGGGAAGTTGGAACCCGATTCCTTCTCTTCACTAGGAATGATTCACCCGCTGAGAGAACGGGATATGAGTTAGTGCCGGACGCAGACGCCATTTTAAGATTTTCGAATTTCGATGGTGGCAAGAGAACGATTTTCTTCATTCACGGATTCACGGACAGCCATGCTGCATCTTGGGTGGTGAATGCTAGGACGAAGCTTCTTGCCCGGGTTAATACAATTATAATTATATGTATTATCCAAAATAAGTTGTAACAAGACTTGACAAGAAGAATGAAGTCCAAAGGTGAATGACTCATTTCCGTTGTACAGGAAGATGCAAACGTTATTGTTGTGGACTGGGCGCCTGGGGCAAAGAGTCCATACCTCTCTGCTACTGCCAATACACGATTAGTGGGAAGCCAACTGAGTTACATGCTCCGATATTTGGAATCAAGAACGACTATAAATGTGGGAGATATTCGGGTAATTGCCCACTCCCTTGGAGCTCATGTGGCTGGATATGCTGGAGACCGGCTGGACGGCCGAATTGGAACTATTACGGGTGGATAATTATTTTAATTAAAAAAAATCATTACTTTAATTCCCATTTAAGGAAACACATAAAAATCTTATCGTGTGGAGATACTGCTTCTTATCTGTAGGGAGCCTTATCTGTAGGAAATTACGATCCAATTTACAATAACGTATGATTGTCACTGAATCGAAATAGCTTTGGATCCCATGGATCCCTACTTCGGAGGCACCGATTCCATCGTCAGGCTTGACCCCAATGATGCTCAATTCGTTGAGGTTATTCACACAAATGGAGAAACGGGGTTGAATTTTGGCTTAGGGGTGCCTAGCTCTCTGGGGCATGTTGACATCTTTCCTAATGGTGGAAAAACCCAACCTGGCTGCAAGGATACTTTAGGAAACCTCGTCAGTTCTATCTTGAAATTTATTACCTTGGATTTCGAAGGTTTGTACTGCTGTCTAATGTAATGTAAATGAAAGCTGAAAAGTCGGTATGAGAACCAGAGCTACAATGGAAAAACCCGACTAATGTTGACTGCCATTTTAGGCGCAATCGGGACCTGGGCTTGTAGTCACGTTCGTGTAGTTGACTTTTACGTCGAGTCTATTACTTCAAATTGCCCCTTTATTTCCCACCATTGTTCCAGCTACAATGACTTCCAGAAGTAAGAGCATTTGTCTAAATAATTTATCAGCCATCGCAAGTTAATTAATTATCCGGTAATGATCCAAGTAATGATTTTTTTTTCTCTGAAAGGGGTAACTGTTACTCTGACTGCTCCAATGGTGGGTGTTACCTTCTGGGTTACGGATCAGAACAGGCAAGAAGCAAGGCTGCAACTGGCACATTTTTCTTGAACACAAACAGCAATAGTGACTTTTGTAGTAAGTACTGATCGAAGTGTCCGCTCCGACAAATCTCTCATAAGATTTCGGTGTTTTTTTGGTTTGCTTTAAAGTTACATTGACTTTCTAGTGAACGTCGCTCAACCTGAAACTAAAGTTTCTTCATCGCAGTCCAGTACACAAGGCTCAGTAACTGTGCAATTCATAAGTGCATCTGACGGTAGCAGATCGGACAAATACACCATTGCGGAGTAATTATATATTATTGAAAAACAAGGCAACATACAATTGCAAGCGCTTCAGCGTGTGCTTAAATATTTGTTTTATTTAACTAGCGGAAGAATGGGAGCTGATGACACCTTAAAAAGTTGGATTGAATTATCCAGCAGTTACGGCTTGTTAGGTCAAAAACCACGAATTGTCTTGCATTACAAACGGGGAGGTTTGATTCCATCGCTGCAACCACGTTACCTTGCGTTGAAGGATTTCAATGTTAAAGTTCTCAACGCACAATTACAACTACAAACGTAAGTCTGGCTTTAATTCGAAACTATAGAAATTGTATACCTCATTGAAACAATCGAGATAAAACCATGTTTTCTCATTTATATATGTATGCAGAGTTGAATACGGTTCGGTCACGTTGGAAGCTGGATTTGACATTATTTTGTCTTGAGCGATCAACTTTTACCATCAGAAGAGGTAAATATAAGTAAAAATATAGAACGTCCGACAGCCATGCAAACAGTCTGGGTATATCTCCGGGTGGCCGGAGGAAATTTGCAGGCATTGATGGAGTCTCTCAGATGTTATTACCTGTTGTTTTATTTCAATATTTTACAGGTGTTTTCCACACAGTCAATCCATAGGAAAGTGCGTGAAACACTCACCGACATTGTTAAAGTTACAACATGGAAAGCACATTTTTGTACTTTATACACTAGATTAAATTTTGCATTGCTTGTCGGTCATCCACGAGGCTGAAAATAAAATTACTGTTGATTAAACTTAAACGAAGCTGGAACGCAACGGAGCTCTAGCTTCGGTACTTTTTTTTGCCGATTTGACGATCAGGCACGCGCGAATGTACACAAACAAACGTGTTTTGGTGTAATTTTACGTTAATATTTTCCCGTCATGCGTCATCAATAATTGTATATGTACATACATACATTTTGCCAAGAAATATTGTGTCTTTATGTCTCGTCAATATCAACTTTATGTCTCGTCAATGCTAGAGAACAGCGCAACCATTTAGTCCATATCGAATTTTATTGCGGATCCGGGAGAAATTTCATTCTGGTCCGGCTAATTGTAAGATTGGCCAAGTTGTGTCGATTTCTTCGCGCCAAGTTAAAAAATCTTTGATTTGTGCCGTGAAATTTCATGCCTTCAAAGCTGCGATATTTCACGACTCATCAGCCGTGAAATTTCTTGGCGCAAATCAATGATTTGTGAACTTGGCGCGGAGATATCAACCAACGTAACTTCAATAATCTTGGTGGGATTAGAATAAATGTCTTCCCCCAGATCCACAATCAAATTCTGCCCGATAAACACGTTTGCATTGTTCTGTAGCATTATACCACGTCACAGCGAAAGGGGGAAATAAAATATTTCTTAGCACCACGTAAATACATGTGTTTGTACAGTGTAATTACTAAAAAATTTGGGTACCTCTGGTAAATATTTTGTCATGGTATAGGCCCTGAAAACAACAGTAAGGCAATCACATCTGGAAGACCTAAAAGCAATAGGAGTATAATCCAAAATTTTCGAAATCAGGGATTTTTCAGAGAATGCATGTCTATATGTCGAGCGCTATCGTTGTCCATTTTATTTTTCAGTGCGTTACATATAGGCTAGCTGCAAGGCAAGCAACGCGGTACAAAAATTTCGAACAACCCTACGTACAGACAACGTTCGCCCTGTTATGGAATTGTGGCAGTGAACTATAGAAATTAGAAAACAAGTTATTGGCGCAGAGTAAAAAATTTGTCAGGGGTAATTTATGTTTCGCTCTTTTTCGGCAAATGTTTAGTGCGCGGTTAAAGTTGTATGCAATTTGAGTTATGCTCGCGCAATATTAATGGAATCAGTGAAAAAACTAATTTCTGTCGCTTTAAAAGCCCAATTATTGGATAAAAAAATCAGCTTATTTTCGACAAAAATTGTGCGGAAATGACGCTGTTATTGCGCTCTATTTAACCGCAAAGTGAAAATCAACCGCAAAAGTACACGGCCCCAGCGATCAAAACCTATCGCCGGGTTTTCTCCATAATTTTGAGCAAATATAGTTAACTCGCAATAATTTCCAATCAATACTTGGCTCTAAAAGTATTTAATTTTTTCCTGGTGACCATTGATTATTTCTAAATTGCATTGATCTCCCGCTGAAGTTTTACCAACGCTGATTTGCAAAAAGTTGATACGATATGATCTTATTAGAACATAGACGAAAAGATGAAAGGAATTTCTGTTATAAGAAATAAAAACATTTATTGTACTAGTATGGGAAATTGTGCAGTGGTTGCATAACATTTATATTATTTTATTTTATCATCATGAAAAAATATCGACATCAATAAATTACACCCCACAGAAGCTTAAACAAGAACTTTGAACTTCAGAAATCTAACTAATCAACAAATCGTGATTTGAAATGATTCTAAACGGATATATGTATAAAAAGAGCCTCGCATCAGACTTTACCATACCTGGCCATTGACAGATCGTATGAGTTTTAGAACACATTGTAGAAACAAGACATATGAGCTACAATACTAACACAAGTTAAAAATAATTTATACAACTACCTAATTAAATTAATATGATATTTTTCTGTTCAGAACTACATGCTGTACAATCTTTCTGAAAGTATCTTGCGCAATAAAAAACAATTTCTCATTTCGTATAACTTTACTCATCCTATTTCTTTCAATTGAATTTTGAGCGTTCGATATCTTGGCAACCTGTAGTAGTAGGGCAACGATTTCATCAATTAACGGAGGGAACGCAACGCTCACTCTGCACAATGACGGTATGGCGGCAATGAAGAATTCAGAGCGCTCAGGTGAAATTATGCCTGTAAAAAAGAATATTTAGTTCAGAAATTAAAGTTTACATAACCGCTTTGAGAGACATTTACTCTCGAACATATGATCTCAGTACAAAACCCCTCGTTCATTAGAACTCATACACATGCCCTCGGCTTTGAAACTTGTTTCTCTACGTTAGGTTAGGTCAAAAAATCAAAACCGAGAGCAAAAGTCCGAGGTGATTTGTCCTGTGAAATATTCGAGTGCTTTAGTCCCGGATTCGTAGATTTAACTCTAGAATTTATCATCAGTACCTGAAGCCATACTAAGCATTGTGGATATAGCATGCTTTGCGATCCCGTACGACTTCGGGAGGGAACACTGGACGGCCAAGTAGGACATCATGACTATAGCGAAACACTATCACAAATAAAAATATATGATGTAATATTGTTGCTTGATTTTCCGCAGGAGACCAACGAAATTAACTGACCTGTTTCTCGAGCTCAGGCTGAGCTAATAATTCCGGTATAAAATCTAAACATATATGCATAGATGGAATGCCACGCACAGTGACCGGCAGCAATTCCATTGGATATGCCTGCAAAATAAAGGACAGCGTCAACTGGGAACATTTTGGTAATAGGACCAAGTTACCCAAACGTGCGTACGCACTTGCTAGTACTCACCTGAAAGTGGATTAATTTGGCAGAGTGAACATCAGCCATAAACAATTGATGCAAAAATATACAAATTAGTTGTTGGACTTCTTGGCGACAAAGTTCGTTCTCCATTGCAGACTAGAGAATACACAAACGGTTAAAACATCAACTTAACAACTGTACTAATAATTTTTGTGTTATTCACTTACAGGTTCATTTTCTTGAACAAGGCAACATTCAAGTAAAATCTGAATGATTGCACTCTCTTGCAGTACAATTAATGCTGTTTTAAGTTCATCTCGCTCAATTTCTGGAACTATACACCCCGGAGTTACAGCATGTGGAT
This sequence comes from Disparrhopalites patrizii, assembly GCA_034698585.1. NCBI lineage: Eukaryota > Metazoa > Arthropoda > Collembola > Symphypleona > Sminthuridae > Disparrhopalites > Disparrhopalites patrizii. The sequence goes on along the minus strand of JAQGBT010000737.1, from coordinate 7,595 downwards.
GATTTTCCTACAGCAAATACATGTAATAAACCCAATATAATTTCACCGCGCTTGTTAGTTTTGTGTTTACTTGTTTAGAGACCCCGTTTTAATTTTTTTACAGTTAAGTACTGGTCCATCGATGTTTACTTACCAGAAGGTGCTTGTTGTAAAAATATTTCGATGCCGACATAGAAGCAGACAGCATGTGTAATAGGATGCTTAAAATTGGCGCACAGCGAAAAATACGAGGATCACATCGTAATATTTGTACAGGATCAAGAATTAAATCATCGGCCATAACGTAAGTCGTTTCGTCCAATAATGCATTCGTAGTCATTTCCCATAAGTGACGCGGATATACATTATTGAGCAGAAACCATACATCTCTATATAAATCTGTAATTAACAAACGCAAACAATTTATTACGGGCTCATACCTGCAGATTTTTATAGATACAAGTTACAACTACAACACTGTCGTATAATGCTGATCTAAAACTTACCATGAACCTTTCTAGGTACAGTGGGCTCCAAAATAACTTTGATATTAAAAACTATTTCATTCGCATGCGACCACAACGACTGGGGTGGTAACCGCTTACAAGCTTCCAACACGCGAACAATATTAGAAGCAAAATCAGGGCATATTTCAAATGCTGAAACAAATCACAAATTATGGTCAAATTTACAAAAGTTTTAGGATCAGGAAAATCGTGTTACTGACTTTACCTAATCGAATTTCAGTGTCAGTAGGCGCATCCATGCCTACGTAATATTTAGCACACATAACTACTACAGGATCACGGCATTCAACAGCTGCAGCACTTATTTCACCTAGCCACTCATTTACAAGGCAGAGTTGTGGAAAATGTGTTGTTAACAACTTCAGAAGCGGTGGAAATAGTCCTGATGATTAAATAGACATAATTTTTATGTTTCAGTTTAACGCCAAAATTATTTTAATAAAATAAAATGAATATCTGAGCCAATCAAGCCCATGAATCAAATAAAACTATTTAACTATTTAAATACCTCCACATTTGTGTTGTCCTTTCTGCGCTTCTTGAAGAAGAAATTTTACTGGGATTTGAGAAAATATTTTACCCGAGTAACTTTTAAACTTCTTCCCCGTGAGAACCGATTGTTTTAAATTGACAAGTCGATAATCTTCGTAAAGCAAAACATAATACAGAACAAGAAGAGGAGCGGCCAAATTGTCGCTGTTAATGGATTGAAAAACTCTTAAAATTTCTTCGTCTGTGAAGGGCTCATTATTTACATCCGTCGGTTTCGGAGCTATTCCACCAAGCCCTGATGAAATCGCGAGAATTGACTGAACATACACCTCCATTAAAGCCGGCATTACTGGATGAATTGGTTGTTCAGACGCTAATATTTGCCTGAAAATTAAAAAAAACGGAAGTATTTACACTTTCTTAGACCTGCAAAAGATAGGATAATACAAAATTCCGCCGTTTATATTACCTGTAAATCCATTCTTTAATTGGCACTCGGTGCTTCATGCACGCTCTTGACTTGATTAGTTGGTAAACACAATGAACGGGTAGAAAGCCTGTGATGCTGGAATTTAATTTGTGAGTAACCGGAACTCGCATAGCATGATGAGTAACCACCTAGAAACACGGCACGTAACAGGACATCCAACTTATTTTCAATATTGTGTTGCTAGTTTTAATTCAAGTGTAAAAACAATGACGTTACCTGCTCAGTAAAAATTTCCTGCGTAAATATTTGCTTGATTCGTGCCATTGTATTTATCCGTATGGGAATTTTCATACCCAATGTTGTGCACACAAGATCCGAGATAGCGTTAAGTTGATTGCTATGAAAATGAATAGCCATCAACAGAAGAATTTCTCCGTAACAGGAGTTTCCTTTACCGGTTCTATAAAGAAGTTTTCATTAAGTTAATACAATATACGATTCGCGTACACACTGAAACTAGAGCAATCGCCACAATTACTAGATTGTAACTTACATGTGGGTGTCTTCTCGTATTAACGACTTTATCCATTCAACAACAATTTTTTCGTGATCAGATACGGCTACCATCGAAGGGCACGCCAGTAAAGTACAAATACCTAGAGTAACAAATCTGTGACCTGGTCCGTAATCAGGTGCCTTCAAAGTTACAAGGTTCACCAAGTCTCCGACTTCTTCATCAGTAAATCTATTTTAAAAATAATTGTTTCAATAAAATTGCTTACTGCATCAAATCATGTACTGACAGTACTTTTGCATATTCCCTATGTTATAAATGTGAGACATTCAACGTACTTAAAGGCAGCGATTCCTTTCAAAGCACAAATCAAGCGTAATAATGATGATGCTTTTACTGCATTGGCAGCAGAAATAGTTCTGGTGGATTTGTTCACCAAAGATCTTAAATAACCCCATATAACTGTCCTCATGTTCATTAGAGAGCTAGTTGATTCCATCTTTCTCTGTAAAATGTGTTCAAAGAAAGTTAGTGGTTTAAGGTAAACAGAAAAAAAAAAGAAAAACTAGATACATTTAAAAAAATCATACCTTTTGCCCATTTCGGACGTAGTAAGAAAACCAGTTCCTTACTTGTTGGTCATTACCAAGCAAAACGCCAGATAAAAAAGGTATAAGATTATTTTCCACATCCTCGTCTGAAACATAAACATATCGTTAGTTTTTACAGTTATATACTTACAACATAATATATTAATATTATATACAGTTATATAGTTAGATACTGAGAGTAATAAGCACATAAATTCATGAATAAGAACCACATACCCAAACTTAGTATTATCGACAAAGCTGGCATTCTGCACAGCTCCACCTAAAATATTTTAGAGTTGGTTAAAGTCACAAGCAGTACCATATCATTCCACAATTCGCGAAAAGTCTTAATTGATTTCCTTACACATCGAGAACGAATTAGCAAACTTTGTCGGGGATTCATTTTACACAACATCTTAAGCGCTTCCAATCGTGTAAGACCCCCCTCGGATTCTTCTTCACATTTTTCGCCATTAGAAATAAGATGCATACAAACTTCACTAAAGGTGTCTGGCATATTTGCTACAAGACGACAAATGATCCAGGAGCCATGGTGAACGTGCAACATGGCCTCACAAACCTGCAGTATTTGAAAGAAAAGGATTAACGCGACATTAAACTAATGCATTAATGATGCATTAAACTAAATATTACGTTCAATACAAATTGAGGCGTACATCACATATGGAAAGCAAATTCGGAAGCTCCACAAGCGCTATTCCAATAGTATCACATACATCCTCGATGTATACAGAATGATCAAACAGATCTGAGGATTTCATAAAATACTCTTGACGGGGCTCGTGCATCTGTATACATAGAAGGTTAAAACTTTAATACATGTAATAAAATGCATACAACGGATAACTATGAGGAAAATCATTTCTTTTGTGCAAAAAAACTATAAGAAGGACACTAACTTGTGAAATAATTTGTAAAATCTCCGACAACACCAGACGCAACTTTCTGGTGGCATCAGATCGTTCATAATCAAGAGCAAGGCCATGAGGAATTGATTGTATTAAAACACTATCTTGCTCCCGGTTTCCCAACTTTTGCCTGTCACGGAAAAATCAACATAAAATCGATACTTGCCACCCACAGGTTTCCATTAATTATTAACAATTAGTCCGTGTAATCCCGAATGAAGGTTTAATACCTTAATTGTAATTCTTTTTTGACATCTACTTCTAAGCTTTGGAAGTCCACGGACAATAGGGCCACAATATTATTGACAGGCTCCACATCCGACAGAGACACTAAAATCTTCTGCCTAAATCCAACAGGTCTACATTGTAAATCACCAGCTTGTATCAAACTGGACCGAACTAGAATGGATAAAAACGGCCTGAGTTCCTCGGCAGTGAAATTCTTGAATTTGTCCACAAGACCGAATTCAATGCAATGAAAAGCTTCAGGAAGTGCTGGCTCCGGTAACATGGTCAATTGGAATTAACTTTCAAACGTTGCCTACATAGTAAACAGAAACAAACGTTTAAATTTCTTGACAAACCATTGGACTAATTGTTGCAATGTTTAAGGATTCAATAAGTCACATCCCATCAAGTACACTACAACTCAGTAACAGATCAAACAAAAACAATACACGGTAATAACCTCTCCATATCTCGGTTCTATTTGAATAAACTTCAAGACAGTTTCCATTTGACAAAATTAAGCACAAACATAAGTACATAATTTGCTGAATTACGTACAAGGACTCATGGAACGATGGATTCCCACTTGTTTTATTTTCAGTAACAATGAACAACGTAATCAGCTGAAACGAAATAGAATCATAATAACAGTTCAACTCACCCTAAAATTTCCTTTTATGACTTCATCTGCTGAGGATTCATGTGACTCAAACTTTTTATACGACTTGCCTTTTCCCCAAAGTCCTCCGTGAAGCCGGGTTATATCCCAGAAATTCGTTTTTCGCTTTCTGGTCCTTTCAAATTCCAAACTTTGTGTAATCAAGAACAAAATTCCACAGTTTTTAGTTGTAATTGAAAGATTTGTTTATGTATGCATTATATATAAAGTTGATGGGCAAGGCAAAATCGCTACTCACAAAATTGTATATTTGGTCCATTCCATATCCATTTAATCATTGAATTAAGGAAGGACCAAATAAAAATCGTATTCTAGAGAAACGCAACTCCGTCCTTTTAATCTTCGCGGACTTTTGCCAGGTCATCGAGTGTTAAAATTGTCAGTGCTTTTATTTTTGAGGGGTTGAAGGGATGAAGAGACGTTTGAAATCTTCCGGTTTGCCTCTCTCCAGCATGATGTGTAGGGGCGCAGGCGCATTGGGAGAAACATCGCCATACTTGCCGAGTCCACATGCCTCTCTTACTTGTGGCCAGCTTGTCGAAGTAGCTGTGACTTTGTGCTCCTGACAAGAGTTCCAATTTTATTTCTATTTTTGTGACCTCAAAAAAGTTAACTAAAACTTCAAAATGTTGATGCCAAAGGCCAACAGAAGGAAAATCTTCGAACAATTGTTCAAGGAAGGAGTTATGGTTGCTAAGAAGGATTTCCATGCTCCACAACATCCAGAGTTGGATGGCATTCCCAATCTTCATGTCATCAAGGCCTTACAAGTAAGTCCGATTTCACTCTTTTTGCTCAAACTGGATCGAAATTGTGATTAGGGAGCATGGTTCAAGTATTCAAGTTGTTGGTGAGCTTCCGAAATGATTTTGGGTAAGGTAACAAGTGGGGATTTGGCATTTTGGAGTTGAGCAAGTTTGTAGCAGGTAGAAACCAAAAGGGTTTTTTTTTAGTTCATGCCGGTACCGTCTTCTTTTGAGCATGATGTTGGGAGGCAATCAGGATGTCGATTAAGGGTGTACTTTCGGTTAACGGGATTTAGAACTTATTGTCTTGGGACGGATCTACCCCTTCGGGGACATGGAATGTAAATGTAGGAAAAAATGAACTTGTATGGAATTACTAATTAATGTTGAATTTCTTTGTTTTACAGTCTCTTAAATCCAAAGGCTATGTAACAGAACAGTTCGCATGGCGTCATTACTACTGGTATTTGAAGAATGAAGGTGCGGAGTATCTAAGAGAATATTTGCATCTTCCCGCTGAGGTAATGTTGAATATTAATCCAAAATATGCTATATTCATGTCCGTGGTGTGGTTACTCGGTTACGTGCAAGTGTGGCATGTGGTGTGGGTACATGACTAATGGAAGTCTATTCTGCAGATTGTTCCCGCAACTTGGCACAGACAAGCCAGAACGGAAACCGCCCGTCCCCGAGCTGCTGGACCCAGAGGTGAGGCCAAGGGTGCCGAAGATCGATCATCCTACAGACGTGGTGATGGTGATAAGAAGGGTGACGCCGGTGTAGGCGCTGGAAATGTTGAATTCGTAAGTAACGTATGCAGAAAAGCATCATTGAATAGAAGTTACCGTTAATACCCTTTCTTGGGTTTTTGCTGAATCGCAATGTTATTTTCATGCTCATTAATTTACTGAATGATTTATTTTTCCAGCGCGGTGGTTATGGACGAGGAGCACCCCGAGGAGGCGGCGGACCACCTCCTGCCACAGAATAAGATCGTCAAAATTGAATTAACATGAACTATTCTTACTCTTATTTGAAATAAATCTTTTATTTCATGTGAAAAAATGTTGAAAGATGACGTCTTGTAATTCACATGTTGACACCAAATATTATTAATGCTTCCAAAGGTGAGAAGTGAAGTCGGAAATTTGTAAGTATTTTTGGTCATGTGTAGAGCAAAACAGGTGCATACAGATTCGAACGAACAGTAAATGACCCTAAAACAATTTTAACCTGTCGCGTTAGATGAAAGGTCTGTAGCATTTGAGATAATGTCGATTGGCACTATTTAGCCCATGCAATCCACAGATACATCACTTAAAAAACATCCTAGCGACTTTCCACTTCTGGGTGTTGTGTTCTAGTGTCTTAGCAATCACTTCATTAAAGAAGCATATTCTATTTTTACTGTTATTAGTACATCAAAAAATCGCCACCCAACATGTCCACCTAATAGTGAAGAATGTATAGAATAATTAATAATAGAATATACATGAGTTTCGTTGTATGTATGCATATGCTGCTCAGTCATGTCACATCCTCGTCCATTTATTTGTCGCTGGCGTTAAATTTACTCTCGTTAACCTTTGTGCTAAATAGGGTGGCCAATTCTGATAATAACCAAAAATCTCCTGATAATTTCATTGGTTCGGAGTTTTCCTGCTTCAAATCCTGCGATATTAAATTCGTGAATTTTTTCAAGCTGTTTGTCACAAGCTTGCCATCGCTAGTTACTGGAAATTATGTACACTGGTCTAATTATTTTGTAGGGTAGAGAGATGATAGCGTTTGGGCAATGAGCATGTTTTAGTTTATGTAATATTTTTAAAAGTCTGAAGTGTGGCATTGTGTGAGCAATAGAATTACAGCTTTGGATTAAGGCAATTCATAATCCCAGTCCAAAGTTTGCAGAGCACTCCGTAAACCACCGTCGTCGAAAAATCAATTGTAAATACAACGTAATTCAGCGTACGTACGCAGCCAATTTTTGGATTACCTTATCCTTCACGTTGTTTCAATTTTGACGCAATTAATTCTGATGAATGCAATCCGTAATCCCGGATATTTCTTGAATCGGTAATCCGAATCCGTAATCCGAAGATAGTATAGTAATCTGAATTTGTAATCCCACAATCTTTAACCCGTAATCCCATTAATTGTTTTTAAACTTCAGTCTGTAATCCCATCATTTTACCATTTTACGCGTAATCCAAAATCCCACGACGTCTTATCTTGAAATTGGCAATCATTTGAGGGAAGGGAGTGCCCGAAAAGTTTCGCTGTGATTGCAGCTGAAAGGTGTGGGTGAGGAGTAAATTCCGAAAACTATTTGAACATTCCTCAAGCTATTGTGTAAGGTCTGTAGCTCTCTTGCGGACTCTGTATACAGGTTGTCTCCCTATTTATTTATTTTTATTTATTGCTTTTTATTGATCCAATTGTTGTTACATGACATACACAATACAAGCACACATTTAG